>VZQC01014822.1:2264351-2275074 GCA_009823505.1 Rhizomys pruinosus
CTGGAATAAGAGATTTCAAGGACTTCCAGGATGCTCTGGTTTTCTTTTGGTATGTCTGTTTTTTTTTTTTTTTTTTATGTGTATGAGTGTACTGTCTGCGTGTAGGTTTGTGCACCGTGTTGTGCAATGCCACGAGGTCAGAAGAGGGCGTCGGATTCCCCTGGAACTGGAGTTAAAGAAGGTTCTCAGCCGCCATGTGGGTGCTGGGAATCAAACCTGGGTCCTCTGCAAGAGCAGTTGCTGCTCTTAACCGCTGAGCCATCTCTCCAGCCCTGGTATGTCTGTTTTTTGTTTGTTTGTTCGTTTGTTTTTTTTGGTCTTTTCGAGACAGGGTCTCCCTGTATCTCCAGCTGTCCTGGAACTCGCTCTGTAGACCAGGCTGGCCTTGAACTCACAAAGATCTGCCTGCCTCTGCCTCCTGAGTGCTAGGATTAAAGGCGTGCGCCACCACACCCGGCTTCTATCCTGTTTTTAATGCCCGTTATGTCTTCGACAAACACTAAGCACAGGACTAGTGAGATGGCTCAGTGGGTAACAGCCCTTGCTTTGCAAGGCTGAGGGCCTCAGTTTGATCCCTGGAGCCCGTAGTGGAAGGAGAGAACTGACTCCTGAAAATTGTTTTCTGATTCCCACACACATAACCAATGGTGAGCCCGCTCACTGACGTGGGAGCTGACTTCTTTCCGAGCTTCTGCTCTTTGCGGTCTCCTTCCTGCGTTCTTGAACCCTGGCTAGAGAACAGAATTCTTACCAGGTACTAGTCACTTTTCTGAGAGCTTGATAAAACAATTGATAAAAATCACATTATTTGATGTACTCTCTCAAATAAAAAACTTTTTAAAAATCACACTAATCTTTGAAAAAGTTAACAAGCTGTCATCTTTCACCTCGTGTACTGACATACACTGGAGTTATTTGTCTATGATTAGTCTGTCCATGATCGTCTGCATTGAGACAAAGACACAATGGCTCCAGAGTCCCCCTTGTCTCCTCCACCCTTTCAGTACAGTGTGGATTACATAAATTGACTCACACAAACTCCTGTTAAGGAAGACACCTTCCACAGAATATGTCGGAGGTCAGAGAGGCATGCTGAGCCATGAACTGTCTTTTGTACCTGCACAAATCATCAGGTGGAATCCTGACATGCATTAGAGATAGAAGCAGAGAGTGGAACTGGAAATGGACTGGAAGCACTCTCAGTCCCAAGCAAATGGATTCTGACAGACTGGAAACTTAATCTCTTACTCCTGTCCACTCTGACACCACAGAGTCTGATGTGTTTTAATTCTGTAAAACACTGAGCTCCAAATCCTTGGTTCGTTGGGTCTACTTGGACACCCCAGGGCACGTCATGTCACTGCACTCAGAGCTTGGTTTGTGAGAGGGCCCCATGGACCCAGCTCCCACCATGTCCCAAGCCTATGCAGCTAGAGAGGACAGGAGTCTTCATTTCGACAGAGGGGAGGCAGGGACTGTGGTCTTGGTGTGATTATCTGCCTCACGCAATAATATGAGTCCCTCCATGGAGTCCAGGATGGACCTACTCACCACGCACACACATCTCTCCATGAAGTGAAGAGCAAACAATTAGCAGCAGATTAGGATGTGGGCATATTTGACAGAGTCACTAAGAACACTTCAGACCGTGGGCTGACCTTAAGGTAAGCTTCTGGTCCTATGGGAGGTGGGGTAAGGGGGATTGCTTCCTGCCTGTTCTCTGAGACCTACTTGTCTTCAGCCCAGCTCAGACTCTCAGAGAGACTCGAGGAGCCAGTGCAGAACAGGAATACTGCACCTAACACTGAAGACCCAGGGCCAGCTCTGTCTCTTCTGGGCTGAGAGCTTAGAGGAGTTCCTTTAACATGCCTGGAAATGGGACAAGGGTTAAGCTTAAGAGCCTTGTGAAAATGAAATGAGGTTGTTTTGTGAGAGTCTCAGCTCAATGCCCACGTCATCCACAATCTCCAAATGTCTTACTGCTCTCCTTGCTTGTGGGCTCTGCTGGGACTTGGAGTCTCTTTTAGGACAACCTTGGGTGTTTTCCTCAGGAGCCATCAACATTCTGTTCAGAGTCGGGCTCTCTCTCGTTGACCTGGAGCTTGCCAAGTCGGCTAGGCTGGCTTGCCAGGGAGTCCTAGGGATCTGTTGTCTCTGTCTCCCCAGTGAGAGGACTACAAATTTGTGCCACCATGCCAAGGTTTGTTTTTTTTTAACATTCATTTATAAGTGTGTGTGTGTGTGTGTGTGTGTGTGTGTGTGTGTGTGTGTAGGGGCAGCACACATGCACTCTACAGCATGTATGTAGAAGCCAGAGGACAATGTCCTGGAGTTAACCCTCTCCTCCCACCATGTGTACTCTAGGGACTGAACCCAGGCAGTCGGGTGTGGTGTCAAACACCTCTACGTACTGAGCTATCTCGCTGGCCCCATGCCCAGCTTTTTAATTGGTTCCTGAGATCAATTCCTCTTAGGCTTGCAAGGTGAGCAGTCTTCTGATTGAACCGTCGCCTAACCTCACTCTCCTCTCTTCAGTGTGTGTCCCTGACACCTCCCTCCAAGGCCTCTGAGGACCAGCGCTCACTCTTGCCTCAG
Organism: Rhizomys pruinosus; assembly: GCA_009823505.1. Classification (NCBI taxonomy): domain Eukaryota; kingdom Metazoa; phylum Chordata; class Mammalia; order Rodentia; family Spalacidae; genus Rhizomys; species Rhizomys pruinosus. Next base: position 2,266,947 of record VZQC01014822.1, read on the forward strand.
GTCTCCTATGATGCTACAGTTATGTCTCGGGACCAAAAGTCTTTCCTACCTTAAAAAGGCTTGGCAGGCACTTAAGAATCAGCAGAGGGTGGTTGGTAGAGACCAGAGAAGTCAGGTGGAATGACCAGAGATCTGTGTAAGTGTGTGCTTCAGGGAGAAATTCTTGATTATCAGGAATTTGGAACCGTTTTTTTTTTTTTTTTTTATTTTTCCATCTTTAGAGACAGGGTCTCCCTGTAGCCCCAGCTGTCTTGGAACTCACTCTGTAGACCAGGCTGGCCTTGAACTCACAAAGATCTGCCTGCTTCTGCTTCCCGAGTGCTAGGATTAAAGGCATGCCCCACTACGCCCGGCTGGAACAGTTTTATGAAGTCCTTATATATAGTTCAGTGCATCAACGAAGCTACCAGTTACACAGCTGTTCAGTGGCTGTCACAGATGAAATGTTATTCAGTACGTGATTATCTTCCCTTCTTCCTGGGCTCTTCGGGTGACCTGCCAGTCACCCTGAAGCTGGGAGGGCCTTAGGGTTTGGTGTTAGCTAGTGGTGCTGGCTCCAGGACTTAACCATCACAGGATGGGTCCTTTCAGATCTTGCTTTTCCTATCAGAGTGACCTCAGAAGGCCCAGTCCTTACAACAAAGTCTTACTGAATGTTGGGGGATTAGCTGGTTGGCAGAACTGGGTCTTAGAGCCAAGGCGTTTGGACTGCCATGGACTCTTTATATTGATATTGGAGGGAGAACAAAAGGAGACAGAGGAGAGAAAAATCTAGAATTATCCAGGCAAGTTGTCACGTAATTAGTATTTGGAAAAACAAACAAACAAACAAACAAACAACCAGCTGGAGAAAAGCTTGACTTCATTTTGGACTTAGTTTGGTATGTAAACTGCATGACACTTCAGGGACAAGCCACACGCAAAGTCAGTGATTAGAGACACAAGTGGGATGGCCATGGTTAACAGCACAGTGATCATATTCACAGCCTTAAGACCGTCGGAACAGGTCAGGATTGCACAGACGTTACAGGAAGGCCCTTCTACAATTCCTACTAGTTAGTCAGGCATGGTGGCCCACAACTTTGATCCCAGCACTTGGGAGGCAGAGGCAGAGATCTCTCTGTGAGTTGGAAGCCAGCCTGGTCTACATAGTGAGTTCCAGGCCAGCCAGGGCTTCACAATCAGAGCCTTCCTCAAAACAAAATAAAAATAATAAATACAAATTCCCACTGGTCCTCGTGGCCCTTTCTTGGCACAGATTGGCCTACACTGTATGGAATTCTGCCACAACAAGGGGTGTGATGCAAGCATAGTAGAAGTGCTTGAAAGCAGTCTCAGATCTTCCACACGTTTGGTTTTAAAGGCACAAGATTACTGCTGCATACACCAACTTGATCGGTTCCATGCACAGTCACAAGCACTCAAAGGCACTGTTTGCAGGTTACATGTTAGACACACACATGATTCTTACAGTTAGGATTATAATAATCACCTTCTTGAAAAGTACAGTTATTGGAATATTCCCTTTATCAGAAGGAAGTTTCACAGCATCAGAAAGTTTCCCAGAAAGTTAAACACAAGGAGGGTCTTTCCTTCTTTCTTTCTTCCTTTCTTTCTTCCTTTCTTTCTTTCTTCCTTCCTTCCTTCCTTCCTTCCTTCCTTCCTTCCTTCCTTTTTTCTTTTTCTTTTCCTTCCTTCCTTTCTTTCTTTCTTTCTTTCTTTCTTTCTTTCTTTCTTTCTTTTCTTTTCTTTCTTTCTTTTCAAGACAGAGTCTCCCTATAGCCCCAGCTATCCTGGAACTCACTCTGTAGACCAGGGTGGCCTTGAACTCACAAAGATCCGTCTGCCTCTGCATCCCAAGTGCTAGGATCAAAGGTGTGCACCACCATGCTGGACAAAGGGTCTGATTTCTTAACAATGGTGAACTCATACAGCTTATGTACAGGTAGGGTGTGTCTGTATTCACACAACAAACCTGTGGGAAATAGAAGCCTCGGAGATGCTAAGCCACTTGTTCGAACTTATACATGGGTTAGAAGGCAGGTTTGAGCCAGCTGGTGAGGCTTCACATGGAAGCCTGTGGTTACTGTTTGCCTGTGGCTGCCTCACCACACTTCTGCAGTGCTTACAGCACCAGGACCCATGGGAGCGTGCTTACTTCTTTCTTTCTGTCCTGGCTGGCCTTGAACTCACAGAGATCCACCTGCCTCTGCCTCTGAGTGCTGGGAAAAGACATGCGCTGTCACTCCTGGCATGCATGCTTACTTCTTTTGGTTAGCAGTCACTCAAATTGCAGATGAGTGTGGACTATCATAGAATCCTTATTTTTACCATGTGGCATGGTTTAGCTCTTCCGGTTAGGATCTTGCTGCCACACAAATTAAATAAATTGATGAGTAGTTCAGCAGGCAGGCTACCCCAATATGAAGGTTTTGTAAAGAAATTAGCTTCTAGTTTGCTGGTAAACACAAATCATGACTTAACAAGGCAGGGAAATATCAGAGTTTTCACCCAAACTTATACCGAAACAGCTTTAGTAGGTACCTTCTACTGACAGGCTACCATGTGCAGGGCTAAGAGTTTATATTATGATTTCATTTATATTTTAAAACAACTCTATGTTATATGTTAATTTATTGATCTAGAGGGTTTACCTGTCGCATGTGTGAAAGAGGTCACTCTGCACCTTATTTTTTGCAGCAGGGTCTCTCACGGAACACAGAGTTCTCTGATGTGGCCAGCAGGTCGGCTAGCGAGTCCCAGGGCACTCCTGTCTCTATCATTCCCGTCTCTATCACTCCCGTCTCTATCATTCCCGTCTCTATCATTCCCATCTCTCTCTATCATTCCCGTCTCTCTCTATCATTCCCGTCTCTATCACTCCCATCTCTATCACTCCCGTCTCTATCACTCCCGTCTCTATCATTCCCGTCTCTCTCTATCATTCCCGTCTCTATCACTCCCATCTCTATCACTCCTGTCTCTATCATTCCCGTCTCTATCATTCCTGTCTCTATCACTCCCATCTCTATCATTCCCATCTCTATCACTCCCATCTCTATCACTCCCGTCTCTATCACTCCCGTCTCTATCACTCCCGTCTCTATCACTCCCGTCTCTATCACTCCCGTCTCTCTCTATCATTCCCGTCTCTATCACTCCCGTCTCTATCACTCCCGTCTCTATCATTCCCGTCTCTATCATTCCCGTCTCTCTCTATCATTCCNTCTGTCCTCATCTTCATTGTTAACATGCATCACGTTAGAAGTTTCATGTGGTTTTCTGCCTCTCGGTCTGGGCGTCTGGCATCATTTCGCAATTATAACATGATACTTCAGCTCGCCGTCGCATGATTAACGTACGCATGGCCTCATTGACTCTTCAATTTCACTACCGTGTTTAAGAGGTCGTCTATGGCACAATCTATTTCTCTCCGGCGTACTGATATCCACAGTGAAAGAATGGCTTAGTGGAAGTTTAACAGCCCGTTCTCTTCTCCACTTATCATTGGAATGCCACCGTCCTCTAAGATCACTATTGGTGAGACCACGCTGCACATTATCAATAGGTCTCTCTTGGATTCTCTACTAAGTCAAACTCGATCTCTATTCAAGCTCCAGCGTCAGTCTAACAGTGCTATCTGAGCTGATGGCCACCTCGTCTCTATGCACTGCCCTTGCTGCTATCAACTCCGCGGTCTCTATCACTGCTGTAGATTGCCGCCAGTCTGAACAGTGTACTTGCACTCGCTGTGCAATTGCTAGCACGATGGAGTACGCCCAAGAGAATCCTGAGTCGTCTATCAATTCAGCGATCCTCTATCACTCCCGTCTCTATCACTACAGCGGCTAACTCAACACTTATATCTTATTATCGAGACTATAGCCCATGGCTGCTATCACTCGAGATGCTGCCGCGTGTCTGCTAGAGTCCTCCTGGATTTCAGCCTGAGAGACATGCTATCATTAGACGCCGTACCCTATGCTGAGCCAGTTGGAGGAGGGCATCTACCTGGTCTCTATGCAGCTACAGGAGAACAGCCAAGAGTGAATCTAATATTTCCATACTCGCTCACCCCACAGATATAACTCATAATCTATAACAAAAGTCTCACTAATCCACTAACCCAATTGCTCTCCTGCATCCCATTCCATACAATCCTTATCAATTTCCCGGTCCTCTCACTCATTAGTAAATCGGACACATCATTGTCCCCTATGTCTCTACCACCTTGCACCTGATTGCATATAATCCATTCCCAAGGCAGCGTACACATGTACCCACTAAAGCCCGGTCTCCTACACACTAATACCGGTCTGCTATCACAACTGGACGTTTAAACTTCCTCTCCGTCCTTCTGCTGATATAGAGCATATAATATCACCCTTTTCCCAGCCTGGGCTCTCAGTCAACATCGAGCATAAATCACTAATCAGTCTTTTTTCTCGGTCCCTCCTGACTCTATTGCACTGATCTCTCTCACTCAGCATAATATTCATTTCTCTGCACTTATAGAGATCTCATGCCATTCTCTTCTTCATTGCTCCGGCTATCAATGAATGAGATTCACAAGATATGTGTCCTTCTCAATCACTTCACGCCTAGTCTACTAGTCCACCTGATTTCTACTGCATAAGTGATTTCTTTCCTGGGACGAGTTGTACTATACTTGAGATGGATTGACCGGTCTCTCGGTCAGCATAATGCTCCGACTTCTTCTTACACATCACCAATAACCTTGCGAATAATTCTGCCGTCTTCTAGTCTTAAAATACACGTGCCTGCCGCACTCACTTGATCTCAAGACACTCTCAACTCGCCTCGTCACCTCTTCATTTATGCACTGCTCGGCTCTAGAGATCTCTATCCAGTACACTACCCGCTCGCCATAAATCACTCAAAATAATCAGATTTACATCAAGATACTCTATCACATTCCGCGTCTCACTAACTCATATCACGATCCGTATTCCTGTATCTAGACTATCGATTATGAAAATCGCAGATCGGTCATCTACTCTATTCCGCTCTCTGTCTTCGCGTAGCTCACTACGCCGTGCTCTATGCAATACGTCTCTATCACCTCCCCCGCTCTCTTAGTCATTGCCGCGTGCTCTCTGCTATCATTCCCGAGTCGCTATGCAACTACCCGTAAAAACTAAAAACAATATCAGACGTAACACCGTACTTAATACACTAACCCACCGTAACTAATAAAATGCACTAAAACCCGATCTCTATTCATCTTTCTCTACTGGGATATCTTACTAATCATGTACAAAACAGGTCATCTTAATCTAATTTTCGCCCGTCTACATCATCTAATCAATAAAAGGTCTCGCGTTTGGGCTCTATCAATTTCCCTGTTGATCACTTCCGCCATGCTCTAATCGACTGGGGGCCCGGGTGCTCGTGATGCAAGCTGGTCGCTGTTCTACTATCACTAAGTCCTCCCGTTCTATATCACTGCCAACAGTCTCTATCACTTTTTCTCTCCCACATCGTCCTCATCATTCGAGACTTACCCCCCGTCTGGAGGAGGTGCATACTACTGTTCTACTTATGTTCTCTAGTGACGCTTGCTCTATCACTAGCTTCAGGCCAGATCTCTTATCTAGCGGCCCGTCTCTATCACTCCTGTCTCTATCATTCCCGTCTCTATCACTCCTGTCTCTATCATTCCCGTCTCTATCACTCCCGTCTCTATCATTCCCGTCTCTATCACTCCTGTCTCTATCATTCCCGTCTCTATCATTCCCGTCTCTATCATTCCCGTCTCTATCACTCCCGTCTCTATCACTCCCGTCTCTATCATTCCCGTCTCTCTCTATCATTCCTGTCTCTATCACTCCCATCTCTATCATTCCCGTCTCTATCACTCCTGTCTCTATCACTCCCGTCTCTATCACTCCCATCTCTCTCTATCATTCCCGTCTCTATCACTCCCATCTCTATCACTCCCGTCTCTATCATTCCCGTCTCTATCACTCCCGTCTCTCTCAACCTCTCCACACACTGGGTTTTCAGAGGCTTACTGCCATATCTGGCTTTTTCTTTTTTTCTTTTTTGGTCTTTCCAAGACGGGATCTCTCTGTAGCCCCAGCTGTCCTGGAACTCACTTTGTAGACCAGGCTGGCCTTGAAGTCACAAAGATCCACCTGTCTTTGCCTCCCAAGTGCTAGGGTTAAAGGTGTGTGCAATATCTGGCTTTTTCTTTAAATGAGAGTGCTTGGGGATCCAAACCCAGATCCCCATTAGGCTATAGCAGACAAGTTACCCACAGAGCCACCTCCCCAACCATATTATGTGTGTGCGTGTGTGTGTGTGTGTGTGTGTGTGTGTGTGTGTGTGTGTATATATATATATATATATATTATTATTAATTTAACTCACATATCCATGAGGTATAAATTTTACAATATCTGTTTCTGAGAAAGCAAAGTGTTGTCGATTGAACTAAGATGCTCTGTCATTCATTGGATTTACTATTCTATCAGAGGTATAAAAACATGAGTGAGGGCTAGAGAGATGGCTCAGTGGTTAAGAGCCCAGGCTGCTCTTACAGATGACTGGGTTCAGTTCCCAGCACTCACATCATGGTGGCTAAGGCCTGTCCATGACTCCAGTTCCAGGGAATCTAACACAGTCTTCTGATACCTGTGGGCACTCAGGACACAGGTGTACTTACACACATGCAGGCAATACACTCATTCACATAAGATAAAAGTAGTAAAATATTGCCAGTGTGGTGGCTCACACATTTAATCCTAGGACTTGGGAGGCAGAGGCAGGTGGATCTCTGTGAATTCAATGCCAGCCTGGTCTTCATAGTGAGTTTCAGGACAGCTGGGACTAAAGGGAGACCCTATCTCAAAAAGACCAAAGTATTTACAAGATGTGGAAGGGCACACGTTCACAGAGACTACTCGATGTTGTGTCATACTGCAGATGCTTTGGTGAGCAAGCTCTGGGAGGTCCTGGGTTGTCAGTACGTTCCAGGGCTCACGGGCAGCGGAGATTTGAAGCTCCTACTTTCACCATCCACAGTGCGTGTTTCTGCTGCATAAAGTGAAGTTAAATGTTTCCTTATAGGCCGGGACATCAATCCCAAAGTGCTTTGCCTTTAATATTTGAAGCAGCCTCTGTTCTGTTTCTGGCTGTGGGGGCTTGCCTACTGTGTGGCCCAGTGACTGACTGTTCCTTTCTTTGTCCTGCAGTCATCTCATAGTCTAGCTTAAAATGAAAAAGAACATTTCCCCCCACATAAAATAAGATCTTTGTTTCCAAAAGCATGGCTTGGGCTGCTGTTCTGCTTGCAAACAAAATACAATTTCTTATACTTTTAGTAACTCAAGATGTTCCAAAACTATGGCACGGGTTGAGATTTCAGAGTCAGCACACCAGATCCCCTGAAGCTTAAGGAAGTACAGAACAATTTCATAAAAAAAAAATTCCAGCAATAAGATCCACAAGACAGAGAAATGTAACACGCATGTCTCCCAGACTCGGAATTCCAGGGTCACCTCTTTGCGAGGTGGCAACGTTAGCTTTAAGCTTTTGGCTCCCCAGGCAGGACTGTGCTCCCTCAGAGCCCACCTTGCTCTAGTTCTAAGCACGATGAGCCATTGTTTCAAGAGGATCTCTAGAGACTCAGCACTAATGGCATTGGAAAGCTGGAAGAATGGCTGAATATAGGCAGTTAATTTTCTTTCCGTACACTCTGATTAAAACAGGATTTGCTTTATTTTCTATTTTCTTTGTGTGTGTGTAGCTGTGTGCATATATGTGTGTGTGCAGAATGTGTGTGTGTGTGTGTGTGTGTATGCAGAATGTGTGTGTGTGTATGCAGAATGTGTGTGTGTGGGCTGTGTGCATATGTGTGTGGGGCTGTGTGCATATGTGTGTGGGGCTGTGTGCATATGTGTGTGGGGGCTGTGTGCATATGTGTGTGGGGGCTGTGTGCATATGTGTGTGGGGGCTATGTGCATATGTGTGTGGGGGCTAGAGGACAACCTCAGGTGCATTCTCAGGTGTTGTCATATGTGTGTGTGTATATATATATATACATATATATATATATATATGTATATATATATATATATTTTTTTTTTTTTTTTATGGAGAAAGA
>VZQC01014822.1:2275097-2334726 GCA_009823505.1 Rhizomys pruinosus
TTTTTTTTTTAGATAGGGTCTTTTCTGACCTGGAACTCAGCAGGTATGCTAGACTGGGTGACAGTGAGCTCCAGGGATCTTCCTGTCTCTGCTTCCCCAGTGCTGGGACGACAATTGCACAGCACCATGTCTTGCTTGGTATGTGTGCTGGGGATGGAATGGAGATCTTCATGCTTACAAGGCAAAATATCAGAATTGGTGAGCCCCAGGCCAGAAAGACTGTGTCTCAACAACCAAGGTGGACAGTCCTTGGGAATGGTACCCAAGGCTGTCTCTGGCCCCCACATACATCTACCTACCTGTGTATGTGCACCCGCACACATGTGTCCTCTTACACAAATGTACACACATACATTTTTTAAAGAGAGCTTCCTAGCAAGTAATATAAATAAAACATTAATCAACATTTAAATATATAAAATATATTAGTTATATGGGTATATATAAATGCATATATTTAAATTAAATGTGAATATTAAACATCTAATTATATATTTAGACATGTATATTTGGTATAAAGGAGGGCTGTTTGAGGCATTTAGAGTCATTCTTGTCATCTGTGATAACATAATGGTAATGCTTTGGAGTTCAGAAACAATGTGCTATTTCTTTCTTTCTTTTTTTTTTTTGGTCTTTTTGAGACAGGGTCTCCCTGTAGCCCCAGCTGTCCTGGAATTCTCTCTGTAGACCAGGCTGGCCTTGAGCTCACAAAGATCCGTCTGCCTCTGCCTCCCAAGTACTAGGATTAAAGGTGTGTGTCACCATGCCCAGCTATTTCTATTAACTTTTTTATTTTATATTTTTCTCTATTAAAAAAATTTCAGGGCCAGGCATTGACATCCTCTTCTGACCTCTGCAGGCATTGTACAACATAGGTGCACTTACACACATGCAGGCATAACACTCATACACATAAAATAAAAATAAATAAAATATTAAAAAAAATTTCAGCTAGGCTGGAGATACAGCTCAGCAGTTAAGAGCACTGGCTGCTTTTGCAGAGGACCTGGATTTAGTTCCGAGCACCCATATGATGGCTAACCACCATCTGTAACTCCAGTTCTCAGTACATTCCATGATATGGGTGCACTTACCTGCAGGCAATATACTCAACACATAAAATAAAATTAAAATTAAAAAAACCTTCAGCTAGACATGGTGGAACACCCCTATTATCCCAGGACCCAGGAGGCTGAAACAAGAAGTTTGCCTTCAAGTTCCAGGTTAGCTGGGATACAGACTGAAACTCTACCTCAATTCCCTCTCCCCCAAATCCAAAGAAGTAAAAAAAAAATAAATGCACCCAAAATCTAACTTTTGAGATTATTGCAGTTTGGAGGGATTGAGCCAGCCCCTAGGGAGAGGCAAAGTGGATTTAAACCCAGGTTTAAATACAAAATTCTTTTTAACATACTTCTTTACTTCTTGATATTACTTGATATTACTGTATACTAATCCAAGCTGGGAACAAATGGGTTTTGATTTCAAGAGGGTTGAACACAGAATACTTTGATAGCTCAGCATCCATATGCAAGTAGTCAGTGAGGAAAATAACCGGATGCACACACAGACCGAAGATCTGGGCTTCCATCCAGTTCTACAACTAAAAAATGAGCTGTGCTGGGATTTTCCCCTGACATGAGCCCTTCCTATGTGCTGAGTATCATGAAGGGTGTTTGGGAAGACATTTTTCTCCTAGAAGCTGTTTGCATTATTGGCACTTGCTTAGAAGAGAAACTTCTCAGAGAGGTTAAGAGGTCGTCCAATGCAAACACAGACAAGTGAGCTTCGGGAGGCACTCCGACCTGAGGGCATCTCAGGGTCCTCACTGCTGGTACCTGAATGCTACCTGGACACCATTCCCATGCAACACAGAACCTCGTAGGAGTTAAGGTGGTCATAGAACAAAATAGAACTTCAAATACAGTACAGAACAAGCCAGGTGACTTCTATACAGATACCTGTGAGTGCTCTGGATTGAGAGGAGTCTTCTGGATTGAGAGGGGTCTTCTGGATTGAGAGGAGTCTTCTGGATTGAGAGGGGTCTTCTGGATTGAGAGGGGTCTTCTGGATTAAGAGGAGTCCTCTGGATTGAGAGGGGTCTTCTGGATTAAGAGGAGTCTTCTGGATTGAGAGGGGTCTTCTGGATTGAGAGGGGTCTTCTGGATTAAGAGGAGTCCTCTGGATTGAGAGGAGTCTTCTGGATTGAGAGGGGTCTTCTGGATTGAGAGGAGTCCTCTAGATTAAGAGGAATCCTCTGGATTGAGAGGGGTCTTCTGGATTGAGAGGGGTCTTCTGGATTGAGAGGAGTCTTCTGGACTGAGAGGGGTTTTCTGGATTGAGAGGAGTCTTCTGGATTGAGAGGAATCTTCTGGATTGAGAGGAGTCCTCTAGATTAAGAGGAATCCTCTGGATTGAGAGGGGTCTTTTGGATTGAGAGGGGTCTTCTGGATTGAGAGGAGTCTTCTGGACTGAGTAGGAGATATGGGCCTCCAGGCCTGGCAGAGGGGGAAGGCCACTGATGGAGGAGGAATCAGGACACCACTCTCCCACGGGCCAGCTGACTCCTGCTGTGATTCCACATAGGAATCTCTATCCTCAGTTAAGGTTCAGAGTGCTAAGGACCTTGCTCAAGGTCATTCGAATAAATTGAAGGACAAGTGCTTTGAACAGTAGTATGTCAGCTATGTGCAGTAGACCTACAGGATCCAGGTGAAGTCTGCTGAGGAGCCCTGAGCCCAGGCCCCTAGGAGGGGGCATTCAGAAGACCCGCTAGCAAGGGTGAGGGGACCCTGGCTGCACAATGAAGTCTGAAAGCACTATGAAAGGCCACAGCTTTTCAATGGCCCACGTCCAAGAAACCACCCAGCTACCTGCACATCTGGGGCTGGGAAGTACATTAGGCATTTCCTCTCATAAAACTTGTGGTGGGGGGTGACTTCACTCAGGAAAAAAAGGCCTTCTGGATGGGAGGCAGATGAGGGAAAATACAAACACTGGAACCGTAAACTCACTGTGTGGCTTTAGGTGCATCATTTAACCTGCGGATCAGTTTCCTTAACTGCATAACACTTGGGCTGTAGGGATTGAGTAAGACAGTAGCTGTGAAAAGATCCTGTGCACAGAGAACTTTCTAGAAACATGTGAAGCACTGCTGTTAGAAGAATGGCTATAAAACATTTGTATTAGTCACTTTTCTGTTGCTGTGATAAAACACCAGACCAAGGAACTTATAAAGGGAAGAGTTTATTTGAGCTTACGATTGGCAGTTCCAGGGAATTAGTCCATTGTGGCAGGAGGCGTGGCGGCTGGATCTGGAGCAGCAAACCGAGGGTCACATCTCGCAAAGAGCACAGGAAACAGAGAGAAAGCAACTGTAGAGCACGAGGCTTGTTAAGCTCACTAAGCCCGCCCCCAGTGACACACTTCCCCCAGCATGGCCACACCTTCTAAGGTCTCCAAAAACAGCACCACCAACTGGAGACAAATGTCTGAATACCTAGAGCCTATGGGGGACACACATTCAAACCATCACAACATTGTATTTCTTTTTTTATTTTTAAATTTATTTATTTTTGTATGTGTATGAATGTACTGTCTGCATGTAGGTTTGTGCACCCATGTCCTGAAATGCCCTGGAGATCAGAAGAGGGTGTCGAATTCCCCTGGAACTGGAGTTAAAGATGGTTCTCAGCCGCCATGTGGGTGCTGGAAATCGAACCCAGGTCCTCTGCAAGAGCGGTCGGTGCTCTTATCCTCTAGGCCATCTCTCCAGCCCCTAAAACATTGTATTTCATAAAAGGGGGTAGGGAAGGAGGAGGGAAAGAGAAAGGGAAAGAAAAGAGAGGAATGGAGGAAAGCAGGTGGGGAGGGGAGGGCGAAAAGGAAATTGGATCTTACCTACAAGCTAGCAAGACCCTGGACTTCTGGAAGGATACCATGAAGGCCTAACAAGTCAAAGCCCAAAGAACTGGGGCAGTCAGGAAGCCAATTTGCAGTTCATGTAAGAACATAGGTTGCATTAGACAAGGAAGTAGAGTCAGTCCCCAGGGCCTGTGTGGTCCAAGCCCAGAGCAACACAGCTGAGCTTGATAAAACCATATATATATACATTTAAAAGTCATAGAACAATTTTCAAAATGAAAGACAGTTGATTTGATGAAAAATTAGTATAGATTTTAAATCTTGGAGCGGAGACAGAGCCATAATGAATAAATAATGGAACATTTGTTACCAATTTATGGCATTTACCACAGAAAATTAAGAGACATTGATGGATATTTAAGCAAGAGATTCTTTAATCAGTCAAGGCAGGGTGGGGGTGGGGGAGGTTCACTGCTGAGTGAGTCATGGGGTGACTCAGGGTCCTTGTCCCCCAGGTCTTCTCACATATATTTATTGAGTTTCTCCTACTTGCCAGGCGTTGTGCTTAAGTTCTGGGGTTACGGGGTATATAGAATGCAGCGGCTATCTTGCCTTAGCTAACAGTTCAGCGGAGCAAAAGTCACCAATTATTCTAATGTGAAGGAGAAAGTGAAAAGCACAATAAAATAGGGTAAACAGCAGATTCTAGGAGATTGGAGGCAAGAAAGTATTTACTTTGTATGTGGAGGTATTGGGCAAACTTCTGAGATTGGTAACTTCCTGTCTTTTTAAGAATCAAGGATCTGGGTTAAACTATCTGCTTAAATTGTCTTCTTATAAAGCTTGGATTGTAATTGTTATGATGCAAAGCAATTAATTAAATTTTAATGTACTTAGGACAGATGAAAGGAACTATGAGGTTTTTTTGGTGTCATTTAACCATGACAAGAAGTGTTAATATGAAGTGAGAAAGAGAGAAATATCACTGTATCCAATTGGTTTTCATTCCAAAATCCAGTCAATGTATTAAAACATTAGTGTCAATTGACTTTCTGTTGATTTCTTGGCTCTGCGCTGACACAAATGTAGGAAGAGAGTGCAGATGGGCTGAAGCTGATCAACCCTTCTGGCTTTCCCTCCCAACTCCAGAGAAATGAACAAAGCCCCCCCCCCCCCCCCCAGGCCAGGCAGAGCCTCACCAGCGCAGCATCAACTATGCGGTTATGCTGCACAGACGAGTTAGCTAATTTTCTATTCTGTTTCTTGGGAAAATCTAGAAAAAGGTGATTTATCACAGGTGATAATTTTATGTTCCATAAAATCAAGTGGAATGTGTTCTGAAGGCCATTAGTGTGCGAATCTCCAATTTGAGAATCAAAAGCTTAATAGAAGAGAATAATGTAAATAGAATCAAATTTCTTTTGTTTCTGTAATTGAATAATGCAAATAAAAAAATCAAATTTATTTCTGTAATTTCTCTAAGACCAAGCAATACCCTTTGAGAAGATTCTAGGAGAATTCAGTAACTATTAGCCATATTAAAAATGTATAGGTGGGAGAAATCTTTCAAGTGTGTTAATAAACAGAATAGAATTGAGTACAACCCAAATTTTTTATTTAAGCAATTTTACACATCTGATATATACATTGTGGTTTTGGAGAGGTGTCAAGAGCCCAAGTTCCAGGGTGGTGGACTTCTGAGAGACATGTGCTCAGAATCGGCCTTTCTCGTCTCTGCCTTGTTAACAAGTATATAAATAAGAGGAGGCTTCAGTAATTGGCTCAGAGTTACTAATGAATTAATTAACTTCAGTCTATTTTACCTAACCTTTAATAATAAAAGTCCCTTTTTTCTTTTTTCCTTTGTTTTTTTTTTTTTTTTTTTTTTTTTTTGTTTTTTTTTTTTTTTTTTTTGTTTTTTTTTTTTTGTTTTTTTTTTTTTTTTTTTTTTTTTTTTTTTTTTTTTTTTTTTTTTTTTTTTTTTTTTTTTTTTTTTTTTTTTTTTTTTTTTTTTTTTTTTTTTTATTTTTTTTTTTTTTTTTTTTTTTTTTTTTTTTTGTTTTTTTTTTTTTTTTTTTTTTTTTTTTTTTTTTTTTTTTTTTTTTTTTTTTTTTTTTTTTTTTTCCTTTTTTTTTCTTTTTTCCTTTCTTTTTTTTTTTTTTTTTTTTTTTAGTTTTGCAATAGGTCTGACAGACTGAAAACAGACACGCAGCAAAGCTCTTGAAAATTAATGAGAAATGAGGAAAGAATCAATGTTCACTCTGCTTGTGGGGAACTGACACAAAAAAGACACAATAAACCTTGAACAAACACAGTCAGTTTAAAAAATAGGTTAGAAAAAGTGGGCAAATTCAATTATAGAAGTAATTAGAAGATCCAGGGCAGGCTGCCTCTGGGAGTGTGCCAGCAAACATGAATTAATATGAGTGAATAGAGAGAACCCGTGTGGTAATTAAGAAGCAATCACCTATGGCAAAGCGTACCTGAAAACAGGCTGCAAACTATTAATTCAGTGATCAAAAATATTTTTAGATGATTAATATGGCAAATTTATTTTAAGAGACTAATTTCTGGAGAAATATCAAGACAAGGGTATAGCATTTGTTCCTCTGGCATTTATATAGCTAATTAAATTTTATATTTGCAACAACAGCCATTATTATCTGAAACAGTAAAAGCAATATTTCACTTCTTTTTTTTTTACAGCAGTAGTTTTAAAATCAATAAGTTAAACTCAGCTCCTGCTGGCCTTCTGCAAGTGGCTAAGCCTCGATTATTACATGATTTCAATGTGTATTTTTCTTATGCATCTGCGTTTCAGAAATGTTAAGCATTTGAATGAACGGATGTAGTATCAAAGGTTTTACATGTTCTCATATTTGGGCAGGGATTCCACACGCTGTTTAATTTCAACACTATCAAATAAAAGCATTTAATGTACTATTTGTGCATCAAAGACTTTCTTCCTTGGTCATCAGACGTCTGTTACTTCAGCACACACCCTCCCTCCCCTAAGAACACAAAGGCACAGAGGCCCAGTGAAGAGTGCTTTATAACATACAGAGGCTAATGGCCTCTGAAATAGGTGATTATCAGAGCCCTGGAGAGCAGGATGAGGGTCTGGCAGGTTGTAAATAACCTCGCAATATGAATTATTCTATTTCCACAGCTTTAAGAAAACGTATGTTTCTTTGTGAATCTAGAAAACTAGAAAAGGCTGTCTTTTGGGAAATAACAGGGAGCTTCTAAAGCGAATCAGTCAGCAGCCGGTGCTGCTGAGTACCCGGGCATGGCCGAGGTGCCCAGGGAAAGGCCGAGGTGCCCAGGGAAGGAACGAGGTGCCCAGGGAAAGGCTGAGGTGCCCAGGGAAGGAACGAGGTGGCCAGGGAAAGGCCGAGGTGCCCAGGGAAGGAATGAGGTGCCCAGGGAAAGGCCGAGGTGCCCAGGGAAGGAACGAGGTGCACCCGGGCAGGGCCGAGGTGTCCAGGGAAGGAACGAGGTGCCCAGGGAAAGGCCGAGGTGCCCAGGGAAAGAACGAGGTGCACCCAGGCAGGGCCGAGGTGCCCAGGGAAGCCTTGCCACAGCAGCCTCACTCAGCAAGTCATTCATTCCTGCGTGTGTGATTCTCTTTTGGAAACCAAAACTCGTCTGTCATGCTTCAGAGAAGATAGTCTTCTCATAGATTGCTTCCGGTTTCGAGGGAAGGTGTGGTGATGAGTGCACGTCAATATCCAACTTAGAAACCACCAGAGCTGCCTTTCCAATTGGCACCGAGGCAGACGATGCAGAAGCTCAGAACAACTCGAATGACTTCACAAGCTACCGACCAAAGCAGATTTTAAATGTGCCTTTCCAGCTCTTTTTCTTAAAGCCCAAGGGGTGCTTTAAGAAGAAAGTGCGCTCCCTAAAGCCAGCCAGGCAGACTCAGACAGAGCATCTGCTCACAGCCCCAGGACTCCCTGAGCCCAGTGTAGAGGTGGGGACTGAGAGGGCTGCTCCAAACAGGGCCACTTACCAGTCAGCACATCAATGCAGAGAGAGCTCGGTGAGCCTCAGGGTTGCAGAAAACGGCTCATCTGGTTGGCAAGGGCCCTCTGGCTTTCTGTGAAGCAGCAGAGAAGGATGGTACCCTAACATCAAGAAGGGGAAGAGGAGGCCTCTGGTTTTACAAGATGTGCAGGAGAAAGAAACAAAGATTGGATGGGATGGCACACACCTGCAATCCCAACGTTCTGGAGGTGGGAGGTGGGGGTCAGAAGTTCAAGGCCAGCCACAGCTACATAGGGAATTTGAACATAGCCTGGCCTACATGAGACCCTGTCATAAATCAACACAATACACTTCGCATGGTGGTGCACTCCTTTAATCCTAGTGCTCAGGAGGCAGACTCAGGTGGATCTCTGAGTTCAATTTCAAGGTCAGTTTACATGGTCTACATGTCACGTTACAGAGTAGTTGGGGCTACAGGGAGACCCTGTCTCAAAAAGGCCAAAAACAAACAAACGAAAATAAAACAACACAGCACAACCCAAGAAGAAAAGAAAAGAAGACAAATAGTTTTTTTGTTTGTTTTCTTTTTTGATCTTTTTGAGACAGGGTCTCCCTGTAGCCCCAGCTGTCCTGGAACTCACTCTGTAGACCAGGCTGGCCTTGAACTCACAAAGATCCGCCTGCCTCTGCCTCCCAAGTGCTAGGATTAAAGGCGTGTGCCACCACGCCCGGCTAAAATAAAAAATATTTTTTAAAATGCATTTATTTCTCTGTGTATGAGTGTTTGTGTGCATGTATGTGTATGTACCACATACACGCCTATGGTGCTTGTGAAGGTCAGAAGTGGGTGTCAGCTGCACTGGAACTGGATTTACTATAAAGTACCCACGTAGGTGTTGGGAATGGAACTCAGGTCCTCTGGAAGAGCAGCCAGTGCTCTTAACCACTGAATCATCCTCCCAGCCCTTCAAAGTCCCTATTTTAGAGGCAGGACTTTTTAACTGCGATAAAAGGTACTGAACTAGGTTGAAAAGGGCAGAGGCAGGCCATGCTGGCCAGGTGCTGGGTCGAGTGGGCAGCACAGCAGCATTCAATCCCAGAGTGAATAATGTCACAGCGGGAGGAAGTTGTCAATGAAGGGAATTTCTCTCCTATGCTCAACTGGAGATCCTTTTATTTATTTACTTATTTTTTCTCTTTGGTCTTTTCATGACAGGGTCTCCCTGTAGCCCCAGCTGTCCTGGAACTCACTCTGTAGACCAGGCTGGCCTTGAACTTACAAAGATCCACTTGCCTCTGCCTCCTGAGTGCTAGGATTAAAGGCATGCACCACCACACCCAGCAAACTGGAGATCCTTCTTAAAATCAGTTATTTCAGACAAAACAAGAATACAAAACAACTACTATATGTTTATGTCAAAATACTCATTGTATGCAGGAGAGGAGTGTGAGATGAAATGGGGGAGCATGAGTGAGAGGAAAGCTGTGGGGGAGGGGAGGGGAAAGCTGGGGGAGGGGAGGGGAAAGCTGGGGGAGGGGAGGGGAAAGCCGTGGGTGTGAAAGCTTGCAGTTTCTTTAGGATCTCCACATTTTTTTCACCTCACAAGCCTTTGCTTTCTTAGGTTAGTGCTTGCTGCTTTGTTTTTTGCTTGTCTGCTTTTATGTTTTGTTTTTCACAGGGTGTTACAATGTAGCCCTAGGGTTCCTATAGACCAGGCTGTCCTGCCTCTGGCTCCCAATTCTTTTTTTTTTTTTTTTTTTTTTTTTGGGACAGGGTCTTCCCCAGCTGTCCTGGAACTCACTCTGTAGACCAGACTGGCCTAGAACTCACAAAGATCCGCCTGCCTTCAATTATTCTTTTATTAATATAGTTTTCCTGTTTTCTTATTGAGTATCTATTAGACATTGACTGGTTATCAGATACTCTCCTAGCCATACTTTACTCCTTCCTAGTTTATAGCTTGGAATCTCTCCATATCTAACAGGAAATATGCACCGAGGAGATCAAATTCAGCATTTCTGTTCTAGACACAGTTATGGTCAGTGGGATCATGGAGACTATTTAGTGCCTAGGGAATTTCAAAGGAGAACACTAGCCCAGTTACCACAGCCACACAGGCTTCTCCAAAAGTGGAGATGAATATGACTGACTTGGGTCAAGTTTCCTATAATACAAACCCAGACCCGTTCCTGGCCATACAGAATCAGAAACTTCCATGTCTCCAAGAAGCCAAGAGAGAAGAGTGACCACCATGTCACAACACTGATTCGTTCAATGGGGGACCAGGGTTTTAGTGATGATTAAAACATGTGTCTTGCCCTTAAGGATCATCCTCCCTCAAGAAGCAGATGAATAGATAAGCAAATCAATTATTATTATACAGCTGTGATAAGAGTCAGTGGTGCAGTGAGCTACCAGGGCACAAAGGAGGCCAGGTAGTAGGACAGATAGGCCAGAACCAGGATTTTAGGAATAAGAAGTTAGTTAGCTGAGGATGGGGCCAAGGAAGGTGATGCAAAAAATAGCAGATTGAGGTCAGAAGTTTTTTTTTGAGACCCTTGAAAAGAAAGGCTTGCTTCGGTACACACAGGGTGGACAGGCGTGGTCAGATGTCCTAGGTACACAGAGGGTGGACAGGTGTGGTCAGATGTCCTCAGTACACAGAGGGTGGACAGTGTGGTCAGGCGTCCTCAGTACAGAGGGTGGACAGGCGTGGTCAGGTGTCCTCAGTACACAGAAGGTGGACAGGTGTGGTCAGTTGTCCTTGGTACACAGAGGGTGGACAGGCATTGTAACGTGTCCTTGGTACACAGAGGGTGGACAGGCGTGGTCAGGTGTCCTCGGTAGACAGACGGTGGACAGGCATTGTCAGGCATCCTCGGTACACAGAGGGTGGACAGGCGTGGTCAGGCGTCCTCGGTACACAGAGGGTGGACAGGCGTGGTCAGGTGTCCACTGCACACAACAGGTGTCTGTGCTTCCCTGACTCACTTCCAGTTTTTCTAATTGCCTTTCTTTCACCCAAGGTTTCTGGACATAGCTGAACAGGAGTCTACTTGGTGGCCATTTCCAAACTAGAGGCTGTTGGGTTGCAGCACACGGGAGTCACACAGGCATTAGCTAAGCACCCAGGGGGTCAGAAAGAAGTGTGAACAGTGAGGTCGTAGCGTAGCCTCTGGGTCTCATGAGAAGGATGATGTTTACAGAAAGGATTCTGCTCTCTGTGGCAGTGTTTTCTTTCATCCGAGTTTATAGTCTTGTCATGGAGACCTCAAAGTGTTTCCTACCTTGACAATGTCAAGAAAGGGAGCCTACGGAGTGCTCAACAAGACAGTCTTCATGGGGACAGCCCTCCAATACCCTGTGGTACAGGGACAGTCCTCCCGCGATCGAGCTCACTACACCCTGGGAACGGGAACAATCTGTATGGGAACTAGTTTGCTGCACATTGTGGTGCCAGGGACAATCCACGTGGGACCATCTCCCCACACATTTGGTGAATATTTTTGTGGAATCACCTCTCTGTGAGTTCCCTGCCTGGCTGGTTACTGTCCATCATATTATCTGTTTAGAACCCGATTTTTTCCCCAGAGATACTTTACATGATCTTTTCTATTAGGTCACGTCTTTCTCTTAATAGCTTCTTCAGAACCTGGTCCTTTTCCATCATCCCACTTAATGTGATTCCAATTAAATACTGAACAGCCTCTCTTCTGTTTCTGTAAGTGGCACATCAGCCTCCTGAGGGCAGGAGTTAGGTTTTACATTTGCATACGCACAGTACCTAGCAGCATTTCTAGCACACAGTAGGTGCTTAATAAATACCTCAAATAATTGATTTACCTCTTATTCCAATTTTAGTCAAACTCAAAAACAATTTCTTGAAATGGACCAGAGCTACTAAGCAACAGTTTTGTCAGAAGCCTTTCAGGAAGGACAGCAGCTTTCAAGGAGTTCAGGTGAGGGGCCTCTCATCCCCTCCATGCTCTCCCCGAGCACCTCAGATGCTGGACGGCTCAAAACAAACCCAGCACCTGGGCCTTCTTCTCCACTGGCTGCCTTGATCACTGAGCTACTCACTGCAAAGAATGTGGGATCCGAACTGGAAAAGGAATGGACATGCCTGAGGGAGAGGGCCTGCTTGCTGTGTGCACAGCAAGCTGGAGAGCCACTGCGGTCTCTAGGAGCCTGTGACGACTTCCAGAGTTTAAAGGATTTGGTCTCCACGACAGTGCACAGAACCTTAGAAACTCACCTTGGCCTCCTATGCATGCAGGAACTTGAAGATAGGTTTTTCTCCCACAGGATAGAGCCACAGGGAATAAGACTTGGGAATAGGAGGGAAGGGGGCTGCCAGGTGGAAGCGGGGTAGACCCATCCAGACAGATACAGGTAATGACCTATGAGTGCACAGTGACCAACTGTTTTCTGGAAGTGGGTGGCAAGTTGGTCCCACCTCAGGCTGCTCCCTTAGGTGACTAGAAATTTCCTCTTGCGAAAAAGTGTACAAAAGAAGAAACAGATGGTTATAGGTGCTTGGGGTTGAAGCCACATTTCAGTGACGCAACCGTCCTCTGCTTCACAGAGGGAACTACGCCGTTTCCCCTCCTCCTCTGCTGTCACTCATTCAAGCCAGTTTTCACTTTGAGGAAAGTTCTAAGAAGGAGTCCTTCCGTGCTGTCAAAGTTTGCCCGGAAGCGTGAGCTGAATGCATAGCTGGATGCTGTAGCTATTTCCCTTCTTCCTCCTCCCCCTCTTCCTCCTCCCCCTCCCCCTCCCCCCTCCTCCCCTTCCCCCTCCTCCTCCTCCCCCTATCCCCCCCCCGCCTCCCCCCCCCCTCCCCCCCTCCGCCTCCCCCCCCTCCTCCCCCCTCCTCTTCCTCATACCTCCTCCCCCGCCTCACCTCCTCCCCTCCCCCTCCCCTCCTCCTCTCCACCCGCCCCTCCCCTCCTCTTCCTCTCCCCTCCCCTCCTCCCCCTCCTCCCCTCCTCACCCTCCCTCCTCCCCTCCTCCTCCGCCTCCTCCTCCCCTCCTCCGCCTCCCCCCTCCTCCTCCTCCCCTCCTTCTCTCCTCTCCCTCCTCCCCCCCCCTCTTCCTCCTCTCCTCCTCGTCCGCCTCTTCCTCCTCCCTTCCTCCTCCTCCCTCCTCCTCCTCCCTCGCTCGCCCCCCTCCCTCCTCCTCATCCCTCCCTCCTCTCCTCCTCATCTCCTCCTTCTCCTCCTCCTCCTCCCCCCCTCCGCCTCCTCTCCTCTCCTCTTCTTCTCTTCCCCCTCCTCCTCCTCCTCCTCCTCCTCCTCCCCCTCCCCCTTCTCCTTCCCCTCCTCCTCCTTTTTTAAATCAAAGAAACCCCAATAGGCTCAAATTGGTCATGAGAATGAGTGGTGATGTCTGAAAAGAGGACGGATGACACGCTGGTGTCTGTGAATATAAAGCCTGCTTATGCTCACCGTCGTGGGACACAATTAGCATACTAATTTGATTCTCTACCTAAAGAATGGAAGATTCTTTTGACACAGACAGCTGTCCATGAATAGCTGGGGTGACCCCTGGTCAGCTTTCCATCTGTCTTAGAGTAAGAACTCCAGAACTACGCTCACATTGGCTCTGGGACTTCAGGCAGCTTTTTTTTTTTTTTTTTTACGACAGACAGTTTCTTTGTATCTCATCTGTGAAATGGGGACATAGCCTGAACCCACCTCCCAGGGTTGATGTGGGCAGCAATTGAGCAACCTGCTCTCAGTAAAGGCCAATTTTTAAATGTGCACATGTGTGTGGAGGTTGACCCACCAGTGTCTTCCTCTATTACTCTCTATCTTATTTCTTTAATTTAACTTTCTATTTATGATTGGCTATGTGGGGGTGCGCGTGCCAATGGTATGCTTGTGGATGTCAGAGGACAGTTTGAGGAAGTCAGTTCTCTCCTTCTGCCATGCGGTTCCCAGAGACTGAACTCAGGTTATGAGGCTCGGTGGAAAGCTCCTTGACTGGGCCTCACTTTTTCAGCTTCCTTTCACCTCAGTGTCCAGGGCTAGATGCATGGAAGCAAGGAGTGAAAATTGTTTGGAAATATCTCAGGCTCAGCTCTAGAGGCAGATGGAAGTACCAGGTTGGCAAACAGATATGGCACAGATGTACTCCTACGCCACAGTTCCTCCAGTTCTCCCGTCCTTCTCTTTCTTTGACCAGTTCCTCTCTGTCTCAGGGTGGTTGAGAGCTACCAGTAGAACTCAGAACATGTGGATGCGTCGGTTCCATCGTCAGAATTCCCGATTTAACATACTGTCAGTTTGGGGTTTTGAAAAACATTCCAAGAGAACGGTTGCATTTTGAATATTAAACATTTTGAAAAAATATATTGTTTTCAATGTAAAGTCCAAGTTAATATGTGTGGACAGTACAAGTCACAAGATGACACTCATGGTGGTAACAACTCTTTGGTGTCATGACTATTCCTATTCCACATTCGATTTAACACAAGCACACTTTCCCCGTACGATGAGGTTCCCTGGAGTCTACAGGTTGGAAGAACAGCAGTATATTCTTCTATGATTCAGGATATATTCCTGAGAACAGACATTGCTCAGAGGAGCCCAAACTCAGGTCTCAGGTGAGCTCTAGGAATCTCAAAAATCCTTATAATTTTTAAATTAATTAATTAATTAATTAATTAATTATTTTGAGACAGGGTCTTCATATAAACCAGGCTGGCCTTGAATTCACAGAGATCCGCCAGCCTCTGTCTCCCAAGTGCTAGGATTAAAGGCATGTGCCACTATGCCCTGCTTAAAGGTGGTTCTTAGCCGCCATGTGGGTGCTGGGAATTGAACCCAGGTCCTCTTCAAGAGCAGTTACTACTCTTAACCACTGAGCCATCTCTCCAGCCCAAATCCTTATAATTTATTAGCTCTGTACGTTTGGCTGCCAGTTTCACTAATTATTTGTGCACACATGTATTTATTATTATTGTTGTTGTTATTATTATTTGTCTTTTTGAGTCAGGGTCTTCCAGCATCCCCAGCTAGCCTGGAACTCACTTTGTAGACTAGGCTGGCTTGAACTAATATAGATACACCTGCCTCTGCCTCCCAAGTGCTGGGATTAAAGGTGTGCGCTACCATGCCTGGCTATTATTATTTTTTAAAGTTAGCATACAGGGCAACGGGCTTCACGCTGGCCTTTTCAGACATATACGCCATTTTCCGTTGCTCTCATCACCTTTCCCCGCTGTCCTTCCTCACCCCTTCTTTTAAGTCTGTACCTTCTTGCTAAGTGGGTTTTTGGTTGTTACTGTTTTTTTCATTTCTAGTTTCAGGAGATTGGTCTTGATCAGCAGTGAGCTAGGTGTTCAGGCGACAGACTCAGTCACAGTACAGGCACAGCTGGTCACAATTGTCACTGCTTTTGCTCACTTACCCTAAGGCCTTGTCCATCGGGAGAACATGGAGTCACAGCCACTCTGGGGAATTTCCCCTGTTACAAGTGTCCCTGAGGAAGAAATCTCGAAGTCTTAAAGAATTCTTCCTGGAGCTGCAGCCTATGGAAGATGGTACTGTTAGTGCATGCAGAGGGGCTGCACTATTCAGACTCTTTGGACTGGGAGCAGAGGGCCTTGTGTTCTTACTCTGGGGAAAGGAGCTTGTTTAGAAAGTCACACCCGGGGGCCGGAGAGATGGCCTAGTGGTTAGGAAAACCGACTGCTCTTGCAGAGGACCCGGGTTCGATCCCCAGCACCCACATGGCGGCTGAGAACCGTCTGTAACTCCAATTCCAGGAGAACTCCAGTTCCAGGGATACCCTCTTCTGACCTCTGAGGCACTGCACGACATGGGTGCACAGACCTACATGCAGACAGTACATTCATACACATAAATAAATAAATTAAATTAAATTAAAAAATAAAAAAGTGTTTAAAAAAAAGCCATACCTTATGCTATATCTGAACTTAAAACAGAAAAAACTCCATTTCATCAGTCTCCTTCCTAAAAATCAGTCTACAAACATGCCAAGTACACAAGACATTGGGAGTAAGAAGGCTCGAGGCAGCTGGACTGACAGGTGGGCTTCTGACACGGGTCCTTGTGAGTGTGCCATTGCTGTCTGTCTGGAGAAGACCTGGGCTCCACATTTCCTCTGTGCCACCGGAGCTTGCTAGCTCCAGGAAGTGAGAAGAATCTAGCTGAGTAGCCAAGCACCTGTTGTTTTGTTTTGTTTTGTTTTGTTTTTAAGCCATGGATAGGGAAGGAGGAAGAATTGGACTATAGCTGACCATCACCTGGCTATTGGTGGGTGGTTGTCAGGACAGTGGTACAACCTTGGAAGTTTCCGGACAAGTGTTTGCAAAGCAGGGATGTGAAGGATGAACAAGCCACTTTGTCTTTTTTTTTTTTCTCTTCGTTGTTTTGAGACAGGGTCTCCCTTTAGTCCCAGCTGTCCTGGAGCTCACTATGTAGACAAGGCTGGCCTTGAACTCACAGAGATCCACCTGCCTCTGCCTCCTGAGTTCTGGGATTAAAGGCATGTGCCACCACACCCGGCATTGTCTTTTTTTTTTTTAACTACAATTTTGAATCTAATTTGTGACACTTTGTTCTTAAGAAATTTTGATTGTAAAATAAACAAATGAAAAAAAGATTTATGAAGAGCATGTTATATTCAAACAAATCACCTGAACTCTGTGCCTAACTGCAACCAATTTTCCTTATTTAAAAACAAACACATGGGGCTGGAGAGATAGCCTAGCGGTTAAGAGTGCCGACTGCTCTTATAGAGGACCTGGGTTCAATCCCCAGCACCCACACGGCGGCTGAGAACCGTCTGTAACTCTAATTCAAGGAGAACTCCTATTCCAGGGGAATTCGACACCCTCTTCTGATCTCCGTGGCATTGCACGACATGGGTGCACAAACCTACCTGCAGACAGTACATTCATACACATAAAAAATAAATAAATAAAAATTTTAAAAAATACTTAAGAAAACACATTTTTCTATTATTCTTCTGAGGATCAATTTTAATTTCAATGTTCTAATTTATTAGTGGAATTTTTAATGTGTTAAACAAGTCAAGACCTTATTTTGTTATTTTTCAGTACAATGGCTCTAGTTGGGCAAATACACTTAAAATACACATGTACACATATATACATATAATTATATACACACATACATACATATGTACATATACATATGCACATATATACATGCATATATACATATATACATATATAAGACCTATGTGTATGTGCGCACGTGTGTGTGTGTGTGTGTGTGTGTGTGTGTGTGTGTGTCTATGAATTCCCTAGTGTCCTGGAAAGTGAACTAAAAGGTCACACCCAAAGTTCATGCCGCAGTGTGAGTTGTCTCCATTAATATCTATGCTGCTGCTGCTGGCAGTGATAAGCTCAGAAAACTTGCTGGTACTGGCTCCAGCGTGAATCACTTATTAAGACAAAACCAGGGACTGGGTAGGGAGACGGCTTAGTGGCTCAAGTGCCTATTGCACAAGCACGGGGGCCTGAGCTTGAATTCACAGCATCCGTGTAAAAGCACAGCAGCAGGCATCTACACCCCAGCACCAGGGGCTCCAGGGGCCGATGACCAGCTGGGCTCACTTAACCAGTGAGCTTCAGATTCAAATGAAAGACCTTGTTTCTAAAACAAGGTAGAAACTGATAAAAGAGTCCTGACATCCACAGGTGCTTACACATGTGCCCTAAGTACATGTACCACACAAACGCAGATTTTTTTAATTAAAAAATTTTTAAGGAGAAAGCCAGAAATTGGAGGAATTTCTTACTCGTTTCAAACAGGCAAGTCTGCTGACTTCCCATGAATCACCCCATCTCCTCCTTTATCCTTCCTGAGTCAGGTGCGTGTGACACACGTGGGGGTTTGTTACAGGCTGATGTGGACCCAGCACGCTCCCCCTTCTGCCTCTTGGTTTGCATCTCAAATGCTGTTTTCTCTCTGGGACTCCTTGGTTCTTCATCCTGGGCATCTCTCTGGCCTGTGAGTTGGATCCACTGCCTTTCACTGAGCTTTTATGTCACCAGAGACAGCATCAGGTTTTAATAAAGTCTCCAGTCCTCTGGGGCCCTCTGCCTGAACCCCTCCAGCTCCCTGGGCTGTGGGAGAGTTTAGCAGAGACAGCAGAATCGATTGTGGACAGTGATGCTGACGGCAGATAACTCCAGCTGTCACTACAAGATCATCGAGATAAGGCGGCAGCCGAGAAGGACTTATCGTCCACTTGAGTTTTTCTGATTGTAAACCAGCCATCTTTCAATTTAAATAATTTAAGAACCCAGCTTCCCTATACTCTAAGGCTCATTTAGCCTCTTATTAGCTAATAGTTTCCCCAGTTCAAGAGGTGGAAGGGAAGACAGCAGATTTTGTTGTTGTTGTTAATTCACAGCAGTGGGTAGTGGTGTATAAACATGCCCCCCCCAAGGCAAACAAAGATGATGAGAAGACAGACTAGGAATCCATACAATTAATCATAATTGATTTAAAAAGTTAATTAAAAGAAATAAAAAGAAGCTAGCACTGCACAGCCCAGCATGTATCAATAGGCAGATAGCATAGGAGATGGATTAGAAAATTGATTCTCAGCTAACTAGATGGAAACGGGCAACTCTTAATTTTAATTTGAGCATCCCAAATTCTTTGCCAGGTTCTTTCCTCATATGTCATGACAATGCTCCTATGGAAGAAAATATTCACTAGAGAGATCCATCAAAGTAAACCAAGTTATAAACATCCGGAGAAGTTAGGTTGGTCTAGAGGTCCCCGGACCCCCCACAACAGCAAAGGCAGAACACAGTGGGCACAGATCCCCCTTATCTCTCAGCTATAAGCCTTATTCCCACTCCTGACTTTCCCAATCTCTCCTGATTTTTATATCTCCAAGCAAGGGCCAGTTTCTCCGTGACGTTTACATTCAACCAATCTGGGCTGAAGTGAATACTTTGCCTCTGCAAGGGTCTCCAGGGAGCACAGAATCTGCCACCTTCCAGAAGCTTCTTTGGGCAGGACCACCTTTCCTGTTTTCTTAGGGATGGGCAGATGGCTAGAAGTCCAGGTGCTAACTTTGCCTGTGACCTGATACACTGCACCACTTGCCATTCACATGAAGCCAACCTATCCCCCGTGGACAGAGGTTGGATACCAGTCAGAGAAAACACTTCTTACCAGAGACAGGATCTACCACCAGCTGACCATGACTGAGAGGTGCTGTGAGCTGTGACAGACAACTCAGATATGCAGGCTGCTGACCTAAGAATGTCCCTGCCAGCCCCAGAAAGGACTCGGCATGTATGGAAGGCTAAGGAGTGAGGACCAGGCTCTGCTTGTTCATCATCCCCCTTTCCTGGCTTCCTCTTCTTCCCTTCCGACCAACACACACACACACACACACACACACACACACACACACACACACACACACCTTTCAGTTAACACAGAAGGACCACAGATCTGTCTCCAGGTGCATAAATGGGCCTCAGGAATTAGACCTCATCTCTGCACTGGAGGCCAGGCTTCTCCCCCTTTCCCTCTTCTCTCATTTTATAATTAGAAAAAAACAAAACAAAACAAAATACAGCCAGACAAAGCTACAAATGTCAAAAATACTTAGTACTGCTTGAGTTTGCTCTGAACCCAGCTCCTTCAGTGCCATCAGGACAGTCAGGTCATGGGTTCTGGTTGACTTACTCATTCCTGTATTCCTAACACCTGAGCACTATGCTAAATATTTGTTGAATGAATTGATGGGATTTACTATCTATAAGGTGAAGCTAAAGGATTGGTGGCATACAGTCGATTGACACAGGTAACAGAGATTAGAGAGTTTTGTTTTGTCTGCAAAGGTTCAATTCAAGAAGTTCCTAAAATGTGTTCAACAAAATATTAGTCCTGAAGAATAAAAAGAGAATATTTTTGCACAAAATGTGTGTGTGTGTGTGTGTGTGTGTACGTGTGTACATATGTATGTATGAAACCTGTGGAAAAGTAGCTTGGGATACATATATATTAATATCTATATATTCAGACTATGTATCTGTATATATATATATATTATACATATGTATATGTTTTCCAAGTTTCGCTATCCATTTCCTAGAGGAAAACATGGCCTGATACACTTCCCTAATTATTTTTGGCATGTTCTCTTCGTCCCCGGCATAGCTTGTGGTAATAGTGCTCCATCAAATGCATTTTGGGAAAATTTGTACCTTAATTCAGCTTTATTTATTTATTTATTTTTCTTCGTTTTGAAAACTATCTCCAAGTTAATACCAATGAGCCATATACTTAAAATGGCTACACTGGTCAACTTTATGGTATGTGTCTTTTTAAAAGCACAATTAAATGTTTTTTTCAACTTCCAAAATATTACTTTACTAGTAAAGAAGATGAATTGGTCCTTTACTTTAATAACACAACCACGCACCCAGAATTAAGAGTACTGCCAAAACAAAGGTTTAGTTTTGATACAAGGTCATGTCTTGGGAGTTTAAGATGACTATACAGTGCCGCCCCCCCCCCCATGATATGGAGTCATCTACCTTAGTTAAACTAAGAAACAAAGTTGACCATGTCACTGACAAGAGGACAATCTTGGGTGCGCGTTTGTATAACGTACTTCAGGAATTCTTACTTTCCCTCTCAAGTATGTCAGCATCAACAGCATTGGTGCTCTGGGTTCAGCGGGCCACGCAATCATTGGCATCGCACCCCTCTAGAGGCCCAGTGTCCCAGAGGAAACAGTTTGAAATATAGAAGGCTTAATAATCTTTAGGGCTTTTTTCAAGTAGTACTATTCTGAGAGAGGAAGAGTCAGGGTGTTGGGGAGGCTACGAGGGGAGGGGAGATGGCGCCGGTAGGAGAACCATCAAACACACATTGTTCAAATGGTATCTAACATATTACATGCTGATTTAAAAAAGTAAAACAAGAAAGTAGTGTTTCTTGGAATAAGAATGAAAGAGAGGAATACTTATGTCCACCCTGAAGCCTATGGACTCCTGGGATTTCACTCAGACCCATGCAGCCTTCAACTTTTCAAACACAGAGCTGTGTGATGCTGCATGTGGCAAGTGCTTTTGTAATTTCAACATATTTTAGATTTACAACAAATAAGGAAAATATTATCAGAATGTGCTTGGTGCACTTATGTGTACATTTGAACATGTAAATGTGACAGCAAGTTAGAATTGAAGGCAGATATTATCCCAGAAAAGTTGCCTGTTTATATATTGTTTTCTGAGACCCTCTTAGTTTTTAATGAGGAAGGTTTTGCTAAAAACAAAAAGTGTTAATTACAAAAATTTTTTCAAAGCATAACTATGTTATAGTTAATAAAGGAGAAACAAACACAAAACTATTTCAATAGAAATACTGTTTCTCGAATAGCCTTGAAAATTATGTCATGTTTACTAGCAAAATACATTACTTGTGACAAGGTTACAAAAACAATATTAACCTTCTTGAAATTTAATAGCCTAGTCAGACATTTAAGGATCACCAGCAGGCATGGTGACAGCTATTTTGCTAAGATTATACACAAAATAGAACAGATACTTAATGCTACACCAAGAGGTGGGTAAATAAGGAGGCCTTTGCATGATTCGGGGCAGGAGTGTCCCAGCTGAATCATCATGCAGATTATTCTAAAGAATGAATTCTCGGAGGTAAAGAACCTTGTACTTTTTTTTAATTCGCTGTCTTAGTTGGACCCCAGTTGTTCTGCAATTTTGAACCCAGTCTTGGTCCAATTTGCTCTTACATATTTTTTAGGGGTAGGCATCAGCTTCATTGGCAGGTTACCAAACCCTTCCTAATTTTATGTTGTATAGGATGAGGTCACTGTAGTCCGTAATCAAAGAGGATGTTTGCTTATGCAAAAAATACCCCCACAATTTATTAAAAAACAGCACTCTCAATAAGCCCGAGTCTTCAGAACAGTAGTTAACATATAATGAAATATATACCATGCAACTGCACTCCCAGCAAGTAGAAGTCCATGACAAAATAACTGTCATAAAATTAATTTTGTTGTGCTATTTTAGTACGAGATCTGTTATTTGCCTATTTGTGTTGTGTTTATTGTAAGAGATTTACATTTTAAAACGTCTCATTGTTTTAACCTAAAATAGCTCATTAAAATCTGTTATGGATTTTTTATTTTAAAGAATGCTACTCTGAGAGATTAAAAAATAAAGGTCAAAAGTCAAAAGGGAGGATAGCTGATGGTTTTGATAATGCTAATTACATATTACTAAGAATAAAAGCAGAAAGGGAAATATGAATACTAAAGAAGATAAACATTCCAATGCCAGATTTTAAAAAATAATGAAAAAAAAAAACCCTTAAAATGTCTTTGTACTTCACTGTCATGATTCAAAGCCATAATGAAGCCTGAATTAAAAATGTCAGTTTCTGTGAGTGTTGATAACTTGGCTCTTTGTTGGGCAAGTCAAAATGTGTCTGTTTGATAGGCAAAAATGACAGACTAAAAATGGAAGAAGTTGGTTCTAAAAAAAGAAACACACACACACACACACACACACACACACACACACACACACACGACTCTCATAAAGGCCCGTGATGTACTTGAAGAAGATCTGCAGGGCAGGAGTATTATCTTTAGGGAGTCACCAGGCAGCACTAAAAGCCAATGTCCACGTCCAATCAAAACCATTTCTGGGGCTCCTGCATCTCTGTCTTCACACTAGACTGGAAACTCTTTGTACTAATTACCAGACCGTACCAGATTTTCTGGTTCAGTTCAATCCTACAATTGACTGACGGTGATGGGCAAGGAAGGGGAAAAATTCAGGCTTGCAATTGCAAGCAGAGGGTCAGAAATGGCTTCAGAGAACTCGTCACAGCCTTGGCACCAAAGTGGGTTGAACAGGAACCATCAGTATGTTCTAATTCCCACGTTAAATAAAAAGGGAAGGAAAAACAGCTGCCTGTAGCCGCCTGCATCCTTCCAGAGGTTCTTAGCATGCAATCGGTTTACTAAAAAGCATAACATTTTAAGTGGTAATTTTAGATGTAACTGATTTTTATTTTGCTTGGGGAGTACATATAGGTTTGTGTCCAAAACTCTTGGGGGCCAGCCTGCTTACATTAACTAGACCTTCATCCTATCTGCAGAAATGAGGAGAAACAATGCTGTTATTTTATCTTAGAGCTCAAAGATCTCTAAAGTCCTAGACTTGCCCAGCTTGTGAAGTGGTGCGTCAAAGTTCTGCACTTGAACGCATGTTCTCGCCAGCACTCACACAACCTAGTTGCTTGCAAGTCACTGGTCTGGGCTTATTTGTATCCTTAGCAGCTAATGAAATAGTCTATAAATTCATAGTTTAAAAATGTCCAGGAATAATTAATTTACATCCACTCAGAATTAATGCATTAAAAAAAAAAAAAAAAAAAGAAACCAAACCAAAGCCCTGAGCACCATTCAAAGATAAAGTCTCTGCCCACACCGCTGGCACTTACTCTGAACTTACTCCACCGCACTGTGTTTCTAAACCAAAAGAGCAACCCTGTGCTGTTGCTAGATACCAGACATTAAAAACACAGGTGTCAGAATCCGGTCAAAACAGGAGCCCGGGCCATTCGAGAAGTGAGGGGGAATTATGTGCTGTCCTGTTCAGGTCAGTTGACTTGAAATTTAATCACAGGTTAGACCCCTTTTCTTTCCAGGCTAAACAGTAAGCAACACCTGTGCCAGTCGCTTCACTGGCGGCAGCCAGTTCAATTTTTTAGTTACAAGTCAATTACTTACTGGAAGAGGAAGAGAGCATTTCACTCATTCCACTGATGGCCACGTTTCCAGAGAGACCTGTCATGATTGCTTTCTCCAAAAGAAGAGAGAGAGGGGAAAAAAGTGAAATTAAAATTAAATGATCCTCCACAAAGTTTGAGAGCTAGGCCAGCCCACGAGGGCAGAGAAGCTGTGCCAAGAGCTTACCTTACAGAGACTGCACAGAGCTCTCGGACAGGAGGCCCATCTAGCTGGCAAGTCCTGGGACTTCCCCATCAGAGGACCAAGACTGGGTGCAAGGGTGTGGGTGATGCACCTGAGGACAGGGGTGAGCTGAGTGTGGATGGAAAGAGGCGGCAGGGCACCTTCCCCGCCGCAGCCAGCCCTGCCAGGGGCTTTGGGAGGCACTGGCTGTAGACTTTTGTCCAAAGCTGGGCCTCCCCCCCCCTTTCTTTTTTCCGTCTTCTCTTTTTCTTTCTTTCTTTCTTTTTTTCTTTTTTTTTTAAGTGAAGCTAGATTAGTTCATACAAAACTCAACAATACAGCACTGAAACCCATTGTTGAAATTCAACATTTTTCACATAGCAGAGCAGAATAGACAATACGGTATCCGGGAAACCATGGGCTGGATTATACCCTCACGCTATCTCGTCCTTCTGCGGCCTGTAATCCCTTTTATTACCTACCACAGCAAAACAAAAAAACAAAAAGCACACCGTGTGGGGGGACCTCTCTTTGGAATAAATCCAAAACATTGCTATTCTTGAAAATAGAAGAAATTAAAATAAAATTAAAGTGTTTGCACTTAGTCCTGCAGACTATTGCCTTTAATGCAGGTTACTGATTTTTAAACTTTCTTCTTAGCCTAACTTGTTTGTGAACTTCCACTGGCTTTTAAAAAATGAAATTATCTATTAAAGATGATGCTCAAAATTAACTTAGATTTCCTATTCCTTGTGACTAACTGGAGAGTTAGTTACTTATTTCAAAGACCCCAGGGTTAGAACTAAGAGTTGAGATGAAGTAATTTTTGTGAATTGGCACTTAACAACAAGTGTTGGGTTACAAATAAACTGTATTTGTTCCTCTATGAAAAACACATTATTTTTCAAGTTTTTGAGGGGTTAGTTTACCAGTTTCTGAGCTTAATAAATAACTTTTACTTTTTAACCCCGTGTCTTAATTTTCAGTTTTAAAATGCATTCCCTGATACGCATAACCCCAAACCATTCTGTACAATACAAGGAAGTTATGTTTATTAACCTTTCTGAAAATCTGGCCCAATCCCTACTTAAGATGCAATCCAGTTTCCAAAGTTTTCTTAAGCCTCCCAGTGGTCTCGGAGCTGCAGAAGTGACTGCTCCTACCCGGGTCCTTTCATCACTTCAGCAATTGACCAATTGACAGCTGATTGATGGTTATCTTTTCACTTCAACAATGAAGGGAATTACCATCACTATAGCTATGTACAGTAAATGCCTCCAGAGTAAATTACATGATTCTGAAATTCTCCTTAGCTCACTTGGTAAAACATCAACACAAAAAACTTTCTTTTTGCTTCAGCTTTCCAGTATCGCAGATTTGGCCTTTCCTGTCAGCTGTGGGAAGAAAGCTTGACAGCTTCTTTAAAGGGAGGACCATAAAGGAGATGGAATAAAGGGCAGCACCGGGCCTGGCTCAAGCAAGTGGCCATTCTTTGCACTATAAAAGCATGTGAGTACAGATAAGCCCAGTGATCAAGCTCCTGCGAGTGGCCACCCTTCCCTGGAACCATGCCTTCTCTCCATCATTAACTGGTCCCACACCCTGGGCTTGCAGCATCAATTCTGACAGGCTGGCCAACTTATCCTGAGTAGGTGTTATTTTTCCTCCATAAAAATTATGTACTCCAGGGGCTGGAGAGATGGCTCAGTGGTTAAGAGCACCAACTGCTCTTGCAGAGGACCCAGGTTCGATTCCCAGCACCCAGATGGTGGCTAAGAACAGTCTTTATCTCCAGTTCCAGGAAAATCTGATGCCCTCTTGGAACCTCCACCTTGGGCATTGCACTTACACACACACACAAAAAAAAAAAAAAAAAAAAAAAAAAAAAAAAAATAATAAAACTAAAGAAAAAACATTACGTACTACCTCAGAGGCAGCCCCTGCCATGCCCCCCCCCCCCCACCGAGGAGCTCAAGCAGATGCTGTCCTGAAAAGCGTGCCCTCATCCAGATGCCATGTTACTGGACAGGGGCTTAAGGATCTTCCCCAAATCTATAAACTATAAACGTGGATTTCTGTTCTCACATGAAAGGCCGAATCTTGTCAAGGAAGAAAATTTGACTTAAAAAAAAAGATATTTGTGCAACTAATTATTTTCTGGCTAAAGAAATACGTTGCTATGTGAAGCTGAGATGCTCGCTTAGCCGCCTTCTCCCCCCCTTTTTTTTTTGTCTTTTAGAGACAGGGTCTCCCTGTAGCCCCAGCTGTCCCCTGGAACTCACTCTGTAGACCAAGCTGGCCTTGAACTCTCAGAGATCCCCCTGCCTCTGCCTCCCAAGTGCTAGGATTAATGGTGTGTGTCACCACACCCAGCTTACCTCCGCCCTTTTAAGAGTACATTTTTAAAGTGGAAAAAAATAGCAAAACCAAGTAAACCACACACAACTCAATATGCAAGACACGTGCCTCCCTATGTACCTTAATTTTGTTTTGAGACAGGGTCTTCCTGTAGCCCCAGCTGCCAGCAGCTCACTATGTAGATCAGGCTGGCCTTGAACTCACAGAGAGCCACCTGCCTGTGGCACCACCACACCCAGCCTTAGTTTTAGATCATTGCATGGATTCTAAACTACTCTGATGAGTTCCCACTTCTCTATGAGATAGAATTCCAGTTCTGCCTCTCACTCCTTAGTCTCCTTATTTCTCATAACCACATTCCTATTTCTTTCTATTTATACAGGCCCAGGTGTAAACTGTGGTATTCCATTCTTTTGTGTATACATATGTGTACATGAGTGAATGCACGTGTGTGCTGGGAGTTGCGCATAAGGGGAGGTCAGAGGAAGATGTCCGTGTCCTGCCCTAGCACTCACCACTTAATGTAAGGTGGCTGAACCCAGAGCTAGGCCGCAGCCAGCAGCTCTGGAGCCTCCTGTCTCCATCTCCACACCCGGAGCCAGGGTTACATTGCCAGGCCTGGCTTTTTATGTCGGGTGCTAGGGGTTCAAGAAGCGCTTGGCCATCTCCCCCAATATTCCAGTTTTGATTCTTGTCTTCTGTTAAGGTCTAAATATGCCATAGTCACCAACCTACAGTTTGTATAGATCTCTCTGTCAGCTGTGTTTTCATTTATTAGTGACTTGAACACTCTGTTCATGTAAAATAACAACTCCTTTACTAAGATTTCATTTTCCACTGAGGTGAACTGAGTCTTTTCCTCTGAAATTCCCTGTAGTGCTTGGCATGTATTAGTATTATTGTGCACATTATAATCAATTCTACTTGGTGTGTCATTTTCCCCAGACAGATGTTAAATGGTATGAAGACAGGAATTGCACCCTGTGCATCTTCTGTGTCCGCTTGGCCTGTGGATGCTCAGTAAGTCATTACTCACTACAGACACAGTTCTTACTCGTAAGGAATTCTCAGTTCAGGGAATTTATATTAGTCATGAGATTAAGGTGGTGGCTGAGAAGGCAGCCAAAAATGCTGGCAGTTGAAATACAGCAATTCCTTTTAAAAACGAGTTGAAGGCCTGGAATACAAACCTATAACCCTGGGAGATGGGAGACTGAGAGGAGGTGTAGAGACCAAGGCCAACTGGGCTGTAGGGAAACCCTACCATTAAAAACACTAAGCGAAAAATTTAAGACAAATATTTATTTGGTGTGTGTGTGTGTGTGTGTGTGTGTGTGTGTGCATGTTTGTGTATGTGTCTTCTTGCATGTGCTGGTGAACATGTATGTAGAAGTCAGGGGTTGACATTAACTGTCTGCTTCAGTCAATTGATTTCCACCTTGTTTTTGAGATAAGGCCCCTTGCTGGTCCCTCTAGACTGTCTGGCCAGCAAGACCCAGGGATCCATGTCTTTCCCCCTCTCTGGCACTGTAATGCAGACACATATGGCAGAGCTCAGCTACTTTTATTTTAGGCAGGTGCTGGGATGACAGCCTCAGATGCAGACCCGCATGCTTGCACAGTAACACTCACTAAGCCAGTTCCCCGGACTCTGTGTTTTGTTTTATTCTGATACACATTCCCATTACAGTCCCTGCAGCCCAGTCTGGACTTCAACTCCTCTGATGCTCGAGACTCAGCCTCTGGAGTGCAGGAGTATATGTGTGCCCCATCACACTGGCTTAAAGCAAGAATGTGAATGTTTGTATAATAAAGAATCTTCTCAAAGCTAATTGCCTGGAACATGGAATTTCTTGTAGAAACACATCTAGTTCAAGAGAGATGCCTGTTTGACTTACAACCACCAAGCTGAATAACACATCAGTCAACTACACCTTGAGCAGTTAAGAAGCACTGTATCGCCAGGCCTGGTGGTGCATGCCTTTAATCCCAGCACTCGGGAGGCAGAGGCAGGCAGATCTCTGTGAGTTCAAGGCCAGCCTGATCTACATAGCAAGCTCCAGGCCAGCTGGGACTAAACGGAGACCCTGTCTCAAAAAGACAAAAAAAAAAAAAAAAGCAGCACTGCTACACATTGTCTATGTAAAGTGTTTCATTTGTTCTTAGGAGGGAAACATCACTGTTATTCTACAGATAAGAACTTCGGCTTGGGAGATGGTTCTGTGGGTAAGATGCTCACTGCCATGCCTGAGGGTCCCCCTAGGCTCCACATGGTACAAGGACAGAAATGACTCTGAAAAGTTGTCCTCTAACATTGGTGTACCAACAATAAAAACTGCCCCCCATGCATGTGTCCCCTAAACATAAAAATAGTTAAAAAAAAAAAACTGGACTTGCAGAGTTTGGTCAACTGTCAAGGTTGCCCAGTGAGCAAATGGCAGGTCTAGCATGGATCTGGGCTCTGCCTGGTTCTAAGATTCCTATTGCTTTGTGTAGTTCAGAACTCAGGAGGATTCATACCATAGACAGCTGGGGCCCTCAGGTAGGGATCCTGGGGAGTGTGGCTTAAACGGAGGGGAGCACCCTAGCTGATCTGTTGGTGTGATTAACACCATAACCAAAGCAAGTTGGGGAGGACAGGGTTGACTTCAGCCTACAGGTCACTGTGTGTTATCAAGTTGGGGAGGACAGGGTTGACTTCAGCCTACAGGTCACAGTGTGTTATCAAGTTGGGGAGGACAGGGTTGACTTCAGCCTACAGGTCACAGTGTGTTATCAAGGGAAGCCAAGGGAGGAGTGTGAAGCA
Organism: Rhizomys pruinosus; assembly: GCA_009823505.1. Taxonomy (NCBI): domain Eukaryota; kingdom Metazoa; phylum Chordata; class Mammalia; order Rodentia; family Spalacidae; genus Rhizomys; species Rhizomys pruinosus. The sequence goes on from VZQC01014822.1 coordinate 2,304,098, forward strand.
GAAATGGGGGAGGAACGCTGGCTTACTCCCAGGCTCAAGTTCAGCTAGCTTTCTTTTTTATTTTTATTTTTATTTTTTTTTGGTCTTTTCAAGACAGGTTCTCCCTGTAGCCCCAGCTGGCCTAGAACTCACTCTGTAGACCAGGCTGGCCTTGAACTCACAAAGATCTGCCTGCCTCTGCCTCCCAGTGCTAGGATTAAAGGCGCTCACCACCATGCCGGGCTCAGCTTGCTTTTTTATACAGCCCAGGCTCATCTCCCTGGTATTGCCCTCAGTGGGATGAACCCTCCCACATCAGTGAACTCTCAAAAAAAAATGCCCCATAGACATGCCCACCAGCCAGTCTGATGAGGGAAATTTCTCAGTTGAGGTTTCCTTTCCCTAGGTGACTAGTTTGTGTCTAGTGGGCAATAAAAATGAACAAGCCCAGATAGGAGAGCCATTTCTTCCCACAGAAGCAATCTAGGGTGCCATGGCTGAACACTGTTCTTTCTGTATTCTGATTTCTTTCTTCACACATGCTGACCCATACATCCTCCTCAACCCTTCAGGCTCCCAGCATCCTCTGGGGACTTGTACTTAGATCCAAGTTCTTCATGTCCCCCTCCCTTCCCATTTCAAATATTGATTGCTTTGGTGTCTGAGGCTCCACGAAGTAATATGAGTTGACAGGTCTGCATGGGCATTCACACTAGAAAAATCCTCAGTGAACTGAGTGAATATATGAGGTTGAGAGTTCCAGGCCTTAAAACTAAGGTTAAGTTGGTATTTTCCACTGAATTTGTCCAGTATCTTGTCACATCAATGAGAAAATTAATCCACAGACCTTTGAGGAAACCGTGGGTGAAGACGTAGTTCTATTCCTCAACTTTTAAACCTGTGTTAGGACTAACTGGGGAGCCTGAGATCAGAGATTCTGATGAAATAGGTCTGCAATGGGTCCTCAGTGCTAACCCATCGACTCTGATGAAAAGCTAAGTGTAGAATTGTTTTCTAAGGCTATAGCATTCAAAGGTTCGGTTGTCTGAAGGTCCTTGGGGCTAGAGGGATGGCTCAGCGGTTTAGTGCTTCCTCGTCCTGCAGAGGACTTGAATTCAGTTCCCAGCATCCACGTTGGGAGGCCTCTAACTGCAGCTCCAGGAGATCTAACACCCTCTTCAGGGTTCCACAAGCACTGCATTCCCATGCATAAACTCAAGCACAGACACATGTACATACACACAGTTAAAAATAAAAGAAATAGGTCATGCTCAGTAGCACGTAAAGCTTTGCAAAGTCAATTACTAGGGCTTGCAATTTTGGGGGGTGGAAGGTGTGGAGGTAGTGAAGAGATTAACCTGGGGAAAGCTAGGAACAAAAGAAACGTGTCTGTCTGTGGATGTCACTGCCGTGTGCTTCATACACTTCTGCATACTCTCTCTTGCTTGACTTAGCTTCTAGGAGCATCGGGGGCCCTGTTACATCTCCTCAGGGCTCATGACCCCAGGATTTGCCCCTCATTTCTCTTTTCTTTCTTCTTTCTTTCTCCCTCTATTTTAATTAATTAATCTTTTTGAGACAGGGTCTCCCTGTAGCCCTGGCTGGCCTGCAACTCACAGAAATCTGGCTGCCTCTGCCTCTCGAGTGCTGGGATTAAAGGCGTGCGCCATCACACCTGGCTTCTGCCTCCACTTTCTGAAGCGATCAATGTGGTTATCAAATTCAAAGCAAACCCTCGTTTTCCTCGAGTTCTAGATTTGTGGGATTTTTTCATTAAAAATTATTTTATCATTTATTTATTTGTTTGCTTGTTTATTAAAACAGAGTGTCATGTATCCCAAGCTGGCCTTAACTCCATAGATAGCCAAGGATGACCTTGGGCTTCTGATCCTCCACCTTCTGAGTGCTGGGATTACGGACATGAGCAGCCAGGTCCAGTTTATGCTGCCCTGGGATGGAACCCAGGGCTTCATACACACTAGGCAAGCACTGTACAATCTGAGCCATACCCAAGCTCTTCCATCTGTGTTTACGCATCCGCTGGAACTCTGGTATTCAGACTTCACTATGCGTCAACTTGTTCATCTCCTTCACTGGAACTCTCTGTCCACCACTGTCTCTGGGACACTTGTCAGACTTCAGCAGCATCACCATCATAGCTTTGCTGTCCAGAGGCTTTGATGGATTCCTCTCACTCATTGGTCCTGGCAAATAGCAGCTGTCTATTATTAAAATCAGTTTTACTTCTCAAACATTGTGTTTTAATTTTCTAATTCACATTCCAAGATTAATCCTCTTTTGTCTTTCATAATAAGCTTCCAGCAACCCTCTTTGTCTTTAATCCCCTCCCTGTAAGCCATCTTCTACCTCCTGAGTCTGAGACGCAGGTCTGATTCTGTCTCTTACTCTCTTCCACTGTCCAGACCCTGCAGGTGTGGTCCTCGGGCTGTGCTTCAAGGATCCCTAGATATTATAAAAGTGTTTTCATGACTCTAAAATCAAACTAGAAGTCTGACCATGAAAAACTGACCAAATTCTGTTACACCACCAGACATGGGAGAGTCTACAAGTTCACTGTGCCTGAGGGCATGCTGTGCCAAAATGTGCTAAACCAACAGAACCAAAGAATAGAACAGTGTCAACCCCTCTGCCTGGCATGGAGGAAGGTGTATTATAAATAGGATATGTAATACTGGGAGAAAGTGCTTAGATCAGATTTTAAAACTTTTTCCTTTTTTTTTTGTCTCTTTGAGACAGGGTCACCCTATAACCCCAGCCTTCCTGGAACTCACTTATGTAGACCTGGCTGGCTTTGAACACAGAGATCCGCCTGCCTCTGCCTCCTGAGTGCTGGGATTAAAGGCCTGCATCACCACGCCTGGCGACTTCTTCCTTTTTAACAGCAATGTGTTATTGAAGGGTTTTAGTGTGGCAGTATCTTGTGTCCATGATCTATGAATTTCCATATGGAAGAAGCTCTTTAAACCTGACTACTGGATGGAATCTCCATAGAGACCAGCCTTGATGCAAGAAGCAGGGAAAGCTGTACACTAGGACAGCTGTGGGCGGGGCTTCTGCAGGGAGTGCCACACATAACACCTCCGAAAGAAATTAAAACACGGATAGCAGAGCTAGTGAATTTTAAAATAAGTGTTTTCTGAAAATACATTTGGGATTATCTAATTTGTGCAGATAAACATTAGCCCTTAAGAAAATGCGATTTGGGGGCTGGAGAGATGGCCTAGCAGTTAAGAGCGCCTTGCAGAGGACCCGGGTTCGACACGTAGTGGCTGAGAACCATCTGTAACTCCAATTCCAGGAGAACTCCAGTTCCAGGGGAATCCGACACCCTCTTCTGACCTCTGAGGCATTGCACAATACGGGTGCACAAATTTACATGCAGACAGTACATTCATACAGATAGATAGATAGATAGATAGATAAATAAATTAAAAAATAAAAAAATTTAAAAAGTGTTAAAATATGTAGAAAAAAAGAAAATGCAATTTTGTTTACACAACAGTTTCAGTTTATTTTATGGAGACCAATATAAGTATATTAAGGCATACTTCAAAAATAAAAATACTTGCTATTTTCTTTTGAACACCTATCAACTCCCCTCCTCCCATGAATATTTTGTAGTATAATTTCATCATTCATTGTGTGTGTGGGGGAAGGTGGTTGAGACAGATTCTGATGTAGCCCAGGCTGGCTTCCAACTCACTACGCGTAGTTGCAGATGAACTTGAACTGTTGATCATGCATGCAGTCTCTACCTCCTGAGCTAAGAAAACAGGCATTGCAACCACACCTGGGATAATTTGCTATTTATTATTTATTTATTTATTTATTTATTTATTTATTTATTTATAGACAGGGTCTCCTTGTAGCTCTGGCTGTCCTGGAACTCACTCTGTAGACCAGGCTGGCCTTGAACTCACAGAGATCTGCCTGCCTCTGCCTCCCAAGTGCTAGGATTAAAGGCGTGCACCATCACGCCCAGCCTAATTCACTTTTTAAAAACATAACTCATTGAGGCTAGCCTCTCTCACTTGTGCATCAATTATGCCAGCTCCTGTATCTATCTGATGATTTTCATTGTAACATTTACAAAGACAGATGAAATGCTAGACTGAAACAAAACCATGATGAAACCATGGCTGAACCCAAGTGAAGGAGGCTCTGCAGGAGCGAGCAGCTGGCTCTGGTGGACCACTGTGTGTTAAATCATGTCAGTCTCAGGCTGGAGAGACAGCTTGGTGGTTAAGAGCACTGGCTGCTCTGCAGGAGACCCGGGTTTGATTCCCAGCAGCCGCATGGCAGCTAACAACCGTCCATAACTCCCGTTCCAGGGGATCTGATGCCTTCTTCTGACCTCTGCAGGCACTGCACAGCACAAGGGTGCTCACAAACATACAAATGATACACCCATACACATAAAAGTAATAATAAATAAAATATAAAAAATTAAAAACAATCATGTCAGTCTCAATATCTCCCCCAATATTGCTTCTTAAAAATTTTTATTGAATTTTTCCCATTTTCATACAATACATTTTGATCATATTTAGAAGCCCTCCACTATCTGCACCCCTCTTACAGCTCCCCCACCAGATTTCATGTACTTTGTCATATATGTTAAGACCTATTGAAGTGCATCCACTGCAGCCTAGTTTAACTATCTAGGGTCAAACCCATAAAGAAAACCAACTCTCCCCTCCTGGCAGTTACCAGCTGCCCATAGTTCCCCAGCTAAGGTTCGGGTTGTTCCCCATTTCTCCACTTCCACGCAGGATTTTTGTCTGCTTGAGTTGCATGGGACTTGTACGCGTGCTGTCACCATTGCTGCAAATTCCTATGAGTAGCTGACCAGCTGTCTGGAGAAGTCTGTTTCCTTGTGACTGTCCACCACAGTCTTCACACCTTACAGTCTTCCTGCCCCTCTTGCACAATGGTCCCTGACTGACCCTCGAGTGGTCTAGGTGTCCTCTTCAGGGATGAGCACTCTGTAGCCTCTTATTCTCTGTACTATTCTAGCCTTTCTCCCCCTCTGTCTTTTTGTGCCTGTTCCAAGCAGTGATTAAAAGTCCTAGTTTGGGGGCCTGGAGAAATGCTTTAGGGATTAAGAGCGCTTGTAGCTCTTCCAAAGGACCCAGGTTCTGTTCCAAGCATTCACATCAGGTAGATCAAAACTGTCTGTAACTCCAGCTTCAGGTGATCCAGTACCCACTTCTAGCCTCTGCTGGTACCCAGATACATGTGGTGTGCTCTGTCTCTGTTTCTGTCTCTGTCTGTCTGTCTCTCTCTCTCTCTCTCTCTCTCTCTCTCTCTCTCTCTCTCTCTCACACACACACACACACACACACACATGGCTGAAGCTCAGTAGTGTGCTTGTCCAGCATGCACAAAGCTCTGGGTTCAAAACTCAGCACCTCATGAACTGGACTGGTGTTATGGACACTGGCATTTGGGAGGTAGAGGAGCGTAAGGAGCTCAGGTCATTCTTAGCTACATAGTGAGTTCAAGGCCAACCTGTGTTCCTCGAGGCCCTGATTTTTTTTTAAGTGCCCAAGTTTTGGAATTACAATAAGTTGAAATAAAAATTCCTCCCCATAACTGTGGCTGGGAGATCAACCTCTAGTTGAGTTGTATTCTCTCAGAGAACCACAGCAGCTGGCCAGTTTAGTTGTCAGAGGAGATGAGACAATTCCCCGAACCACCCAGACAGAACGTGAACTCTAGCGTTGCATACCTCTTGTCACCTGTTTCTACTTCAAGAGTCAGCTCTGATAACCAGCCCCCTCCCTGAACAATGACTGCAGGCTGAGATTTGGATTAGACTTTGAAGGAGAGAGACGAACCAGGTTGCTTGATCCATCTGTGCCTCAGAAGGATAGAGGGGCTAAGCAGAGAAGGGCTTGTCTGTCTTCAGCTGATCCCTTTAAATCTGATTTTGTCATTGATAACAATGAGGTTATTAACAGCACAGTCATTTCCACCAACATGATCAGGAGCCAGTGCTGGACACTCAGTAGGAGTGCCAATTATTATTATTATTATTGGTCTTTTTGAGTCAGGGTCTCCTCTTAGTCCTGGCTAGCCTGGAGCTCACTCTATAGACCAGGCTGGCCTTGAACTCACAGAGATCCACCTGCCTCTGCCTCCTGAGTGCTGGGATTAAAGTTGTGCACCACCATGCCTGGCTAGAAGTGCCAATTTTTTTTGCCTCTTGTTTTTCTCCTCTTTCCTTTGCTTGAATCTTAGCTAAGGTCACCTCAAGCTGTGTCCATGTTGACTGTGGCCTGTCATGGTGGCCACACCTGTAATCACAACATGGGTGCTGAGGGAGGAGGACCATGAGTGCCCAGCCTGAGCTGTGTAATGAGACTGTGGTCCAAAAGCAAGCAAAGCAGAACAACACAACAACTAAAAGCTGTCATCCCAATCTAAACAAACAGGACAGTGGAGAAGAAATGGCCACGATTTTCCTCTACCTCCACGCCTTGCCTTGGCCTGAAGACTCCAGTTAACAGATTCTGTCCAAACACAGACTGTCATGTTAAATCAAATAGACCACACCCAGAAAGGCAAAGACACACACACACACACACACACACACACACACACATGATACATACACCTATACACAGAGACACAGACATATACACACAATTATATGATACAAACATATACACATAGACATACACACATACACATATACATGCATATACACTCATACACAATACACACATATAAACAATACATACATATACACACATATATGTACATATGTTTACACACACATGAAGGAAGTGTGTCACTGGGGTGGGCTTTGAGAGTTCCAGTCTGTCTCAGCTCTGCTTTCTGTGCCTACTTGAAAAAGTGATCACTTGGGGCTGGAGAGATGGCCTAGTGGTTAAGAGTGCCGACTAGCCGGGCATGGTGACGCACGCCTTTAGTCCTAGCACTTGGGAGGCAGAGGCAGGCAGATCTTTGTGAGTTCAAGGCTAGCCTGGTCTACAGAGTGAGTGAGTTCCAGGTCAGCTGGGGCTACAGGGAGACCGTGTCTCGAAAAGACCAAAAAAAAAAAAAAAAAAAAAAAAGAGTGCCAACTGTTCTTGCATAGGTCACAGTTTCAATTCCCAGCACCCACATGACGGCTGAGAACCATCCGTGTTCCAGGGGAATCCAAAACCCTCTTCTGACCTCCGTGGCATTGCACGATATGGGTGCACAAACCTGCATATAGACAGTACACTCATACACATAAAAAGTAAATAAAATAAAGAAAAAGCGACTACTTGGCTATCACTGCCCCCCCCATGAAGGACTCTGGAACTGTCAGCCTAATAAACTACACACGATACAGCCACATATATGATATACATATAGATATACACAATATACACACTTATGACACATGCACACACATGCATAAAATATACACATGCGTATGACACACAACACACATGTACATACATGCACACTCATGGCACACACATGACTTGTGTAACATATGTATAGCATGCAATACACAACACTGAAACATGATACACAACATGTGTATACACATAGGTACAGATATATGATATACACATATATGCACATACACATGTACATGACACACACACATATGGCATGAACATAGAAAGGGAATTGAGTGGGGAAGAAGGGGCCTAGAAGAGGCCTAGAGAGAGGGAGATGCGAACAAGGAGGACATGGAGGGAAGCCCCATGCTCAGAATCTAGACTTAAATGTACACGTACACCAAAGCAGAGGAAGGGGTTTGTGCAGAGTAGAAAGGGGAGGAAGGAGAGAGGGCGATGGGGTCGGGGGTGAGGAAGCCACAGCGTCACTGAGTATGGGAATGTCCTTGAAAACTGCATGACCTCCCACGCTGACTGCCCCAGGCCCACAGACCTTGAGAAAGGCTGCATCCTTTAGCTCGTTGCTTTCCTCATCTCCCGGATGATCCGGCACCTCAGACTACGAAAATCAGCTGGAGTTCACCTTTTTCAATGTTTTGATTAAGATTTCACATTCAGGAGTCAGTGGTATATAATTTTGGAGGTTTGATGCCAGTTGTAATTAATTTTCATAGGTTTGGTAATTAAAAAATTAAGAAGTGGGGCTTACCCAGTGGGAAATAATTGGAGAATCACTCATGAGCGTTATCCTTGAGGTTTTCCTCTCCACTGAATGGTGTAAATTTGTTTTAAAATTAGCTAGGGAACAAAGTAATTGCAACATCAAACTAAAGTTGAGCCCAAATTTGTCTTTTTTAAAAACAGGAGATGCCATTTCTTCCTGGGCCTTCTCAAAGGTTCTTCCTGCCTCTGTGTTCATGTCAGTGGGAGTATGGACAGTTCAGAAACTTTCCCAGTCACAGTGTGATGGGTGCAAACAAATGCCGACAGGTCAAATTACAGCGGACGAAGGAAGGGACTCAGATGAGAAGACCTGGCAGCAGAAGAGGTGATCAAAGTTTGAAGTCACCAAAATTTCAGAGTCAAAACACATTTCCTAAAAACTTAACATTAGACAGTCCTTAAAAGGACAGAGTGAGGCTGGGCGTGGTGGCTCTTTTTGAGACTACTGTCTCAAAAAAAAAAAAAAAAAAAAAAGAGAAGACAGAGTGGCCTCTAAATGAAGGAGAAACCCAGCCAGGAGCCCGAAAGTTATACACCACATGGTCTGGGTTTTAATACATGTTTATCACTAAAACAGGGAAGACAGCTACCAATACCCAAAGGATGTCTGTAAGGATTGAACTAATATATGTAAATCTCTTAGAACAATGCTCTATCCCAAATAAACTTTAGTTATTTTTATATCTATCTGTATTTGCATTTTAAAAATGAAAAGAATTTACCGCTGGGCATGGTGGCGCATGCCTTTAATCCTAGCACTTGGGAGGCAGAGGCAGGGGAATCTGTGTGTTCAAGGCCAGCCTGGTCTACAGAGTGAGTTCCAGGACAGCTGGGGCTACAGGGAGACACTGTCTCAGAAAGACCAGAAAAGAAAAGAATTAGACATTTCCTGAAGACTGTTCAAGCAACCATGTGGATTCCTCTACTGCTGAGCCACCCCGTTGACGGGCAGAGCTCTCTGACGGGACAATCACTCAGAACCTCAGCATGATTTTTGGGGGTTTTCAAGGCGTCAACATACTTTGATTCTGGTTGCTTGTTTTAAGGATGTCAGCCTCAGAAGATAACAACTCACAGTGTGCCACACTCAGTGACCTGGGCTTCACCCCAGTACACAGGAGTTTAAGGAGGGTCCAATGTGGGAATCCAAGAGTTCAAGGTCAGTTTGGGAAACATAGTAAGATACTACCTCAGAAAAAAAGAAACACACACACACACACACACACACACACACACACACACCTCAGAAGCAATTACATACAAAGATAATCACATTATAACAAAAATTTGGAAAATCTAAATGTCAGAAAACAGAGAAATAAGTATGGTATTGTTTACAGATGGTAGTGTTTTTAGACATAATAATATAGTATGGGTAAAAAAAGAAAAAACCCACAGGCCTGTGGTTGTCTTTCATAATGAATATTAGTTGTATGTAAAATTCTGATGGTAAGTGAAATTGGCAAAATACAGAAGTAGGGACAGTATACATAGGTAAATATTTTTTGACTATTTCGAGCATGTCAAGCATATTCTTTTGGGGCTGGAGAGACAGCTCTTGATGGTATCCTGACATCTTAAAGACTCCCAAAGAACATGCTGAGGTTTTGAGTGACTGCTCCCCGCAGGGAGCTCTGCCCGTCCCCTAGGCTCAGGCGCTTGAATACAGAGAGGCCAAGTCCCTTTGCTGGAGGAAGCTTGCCGCTCGCCATCTTGCAGCCTGGCCCTGCTCCCCGTTTCCCCTTCCTCTGCTTTCTGCTCCAGCTACCTTTGGCCACAATGGACTCTGGTTCCAGAGGGGAAGTTCCTTGGGTGGGGTTGGGTTTCTTACCCACTTCCCCATGTCTACGCTGAGGTTTTGTCTGGTTTGAGCTTGCATAGGACTTGTGCATGCTGTACCATTGCTGAGAATTAATGTAACTGACAAGCTATATGGAAGACTCTTTTTTCAAATTTTATTTATTATTTTATGTATATGAGTGCATTGCCTAATGTACATAAGTGTACTTGTGTTGTGCAATTCCTGTGGAGGACAGAAGATGGGGTCAGATCCCCTGGACCTGGAGTTAGAACAGTGGTTAGCCACCATGTGGGGGCTGGGAATCCAACCTGGGTCCTCTTCAAGAGCAGCCAGTGCTCTTAACCACTGAGCCAGGTCTCCAGCCCCGAGAATGTTTCCTTGCCATTACATACCACCTCTGGCTCTTACAATCTTTCTGCCACATCTTCCACAATGATCCCTGAGTCTTGGGAGGAAAAGGTTTGAAACACCTGTCCTATTCAGGGATAAGCACTCTGCGACCTCTTGTTCCCTGCACATTGGCCAACTGTGGGTTTCTGTATTAATCACTATCTGCTGCATAGAGAGTTGAGAGATGCATTCATCCTATATGTAGAGTTTGCATTGAATATGTGTCACTTAGAAGTTAAGTGTCCTGTTCTCTGATCACTGTGTTTATGCACCACATTTTCTTTTTTTCCATTCTCAGCTGATGGACATCTAGGCTGGTTTCATTTCCTAGCTATTGTGAACAGTGCAGCAATAAACACAGATGTGTAAGTGTTTCCTGGTGTGCTGACACAGAGCCCTTTGGGATTCCTAAGAGTGGGGTAGCTAGACAGATGGAAGTTTTCTGAGGCTTTTCCACACTGACTCCACAGTGGCTGTACAGTCTACTCTCATCAGCACTGAGTAATGGTTTTTCTTTCCCCATATCTTCTCCAGCACTTGTCATGTTCATAGCCATTCTAAAAGGGAGGTAGAACCTCAAAGCTGTTTCAATGTGCATTTCCCTGACACCCAAGGATGGATGATTTTTCAGGTATTTATTGTCTGTCCTACTTCTTCTTTTGGAACTCGCTATTCAATTTATTAACCCACTTACTGATCAAATGATCTGTTTTCTGTGTGTGTTTAATCTTTGCAGTTCTTTATATATTCTAGATGTTATCAGCCATGTTCAGCCTTTAGACATTGTGACACAATGATGTCATCCACAAAGTTCAACACTCGAAAACCTTGCAATTGAGTGAAACAATTCCAAGATATAAATCATGCTTTTCTTTCACTCCACCCCATCTCATAATGATTTTGTGCCAGGCTGTATTCATAGCTGTCCTTGACCATGTGTGGCCCACGGCTGGACTGGACAGGCCTGCAGCTGCCTCTCCAACCTAGTGATGGTTTCCTTCCTTCTCAGAGCACAAGCTTTTTAATTTCATGTGATCCTGTTTGTCAGTTCCTGGGATAATTTTCTACCTCATTAGAGTCTTTTTCAGAGACCTCTCCTATGTCTGTGTCTGAAGTGTTTTCCCTATTTTTCTCTAGCAGTTTCAAATCGAACAGGTCTTTGACTCATTTTGAATTTATTTTTTTGTAGAGAGTAAAAAATATGGATTGAGTTTCATTCTTGTATATATGGAAATCCAGTTTTCCCAGCACCATTTGTCAAAAAAGCTGTCTTTTTTTCAATGTATGTTTTTGACGCATTAGGATGGGTAGCTGTACCTTCCTCCGTGGCCTATTCTTGGGTCCTCTGCTCTGTTCTGTTGATCTACATGCCTGTTTTTGTGCCAGCACCCTGTTGTCCTTGTCATCATGGCTCTGCAGCATCATTTAAGGCAGTGTGACACCATCAGCACAGCTCTTCTCCTTGGGATCTCCTTGGCTATTTGTGCTCGGCCTATTGCACTTCCATGTGAATTGTAGTATTTTTTTCTATTTCTATGAAGAATGTTATTGGAAGTTTGATTGTCACTGTATTGAATCTGAAAATTGATTTCAGTAATGTACCCATTTTCACAATATTAATTCCCTCAATTCCTGATCGTGGAAGCTCTTTGCATCTTCTAAAGGTGGAGGGAGAGAACTAGCTCCCTTACGTTGCCCTCTGACCTCCATACATGTGCCACGGCATGCGTGTGCCCCTACCCACAAGAAATACAATTGAAAACACAACACAATTGAAGGGCAAATTAAGAATTATGAAAAATATCCTATATGTCTCTTAAAAATGGATAGCTTTAGCTGGGCATGGTAGTGCATGCTTTTAATCCCAGCACTATGGAGGCAGAGGCAGGCAGATCTGTGAGTTCAAGGCCAGCCTGGTCCATAGAGTGAGTTCCAGGATAGCAGGGAGACCCTGTCTAAAAAAGACAACAAACAAACAAACAAACCAAACCCATATGGTCACATATTAGTGGTTTTGAGAATAACACTGGCTGAGTCCAGCCCTCATGCTTAGCTCTACTGGAGAAAAGAACTCTAAAGAGTATTTTCACATTGTATACTGTATGTTCTCTTTACATCTACAAGTAGGTGATTTGACAGACTTGTATGTAGACAGTAGGATTCTGGAAATTATAGAGACGACCTCTAGTGACGTACGTCATGGATTTCTGGGGACGAGGCAGGAGCACATGTGGGGGCACAGCACCAGCCTGGGCTTGGTAAGCATATCGCAGGTGCGGTCTGTGTGTTAAGTGACAACGTGTGATGTCAGATTGCTGAGCTGCTACAGAGTATGTGGCAGGGCAGCATGGGACATCTGTGTTCCTGCCCTGTCAGGGATGAGACCACGGCAGTCAGGTTTGGCAAATGCATGCTTCTTTGGCAGCAGCATTTTGGAAACACCATTTCCTAGGCTCCTCACAATATTTGCCAGGAAGTCATGACGTGTCCTTGATCTGCCCGCTTTGAGGAGAATGACCTGGTACTTCATGACCTCATGCGCAGCCTCTTTCTGGTAATGCACAGAGAGCCAAGGATAGAATCCAGCTTTCATTTGATAAAGAGGCCAGGGATAATTGTTCAAGAAACTGCAGGGGCCACCTAAAACTGCTATCTCCAGACAGAAAGTTGTAGACTTTGGCACTGAATCACCTGTCACTCAGATGACCTATTCAGCACCGATGGGGGATCAGAATTCTGTGTGAAATAATTCATGCAGTCTGGGCTGAAAAGAAACAAATAACGTTTGCAGGACTGCGATTCCCGAGTCCCCCTGTGGGGCTTTGATTGGCAGCTCACCGCACTTCTCAGAACACATTCTACATCCCTGGGGTGTGCAGAACACTTGCATTAATAGAAACCACGAGAACATCCACGGAAACACTTATGGAGATTTCTCCACAGCTGGTTCCCAAGAACCTCTCCTCTGTAGAAAGGTTGCCAGGCCTCCTCAGAATTAGACAGAAATAGCCCTCTAATTAGAGTCATGAAGGAAGAAAATTTGTTAGTATTTTCTGTAAGATCATGATGCTGTATTCTAAAGATGATTCTCAGATAAGTGGGAGAAATATGCAATTAGGTATTATAAAGAGTCAGTCAAAAGTAGGTAGCAAAAATACAGGACCAGAGAAGATGCCCAAGACAGGCTGACCTGGTTTTAGGTTCTGCCAAGCACTTCTGAGAAAGAGAGTGTTGGGTCTCAGGAGGGCAGCTGGGCACAGAAGCTGCTCCGCGGGTGTTAGTGCTTTTTTCTTTTTTTGGTATTTTTGAGACAGGGTCCCCCTGTAGCCCCAGCTAAGTCATCCCAAATAGTTCAAAAATTTGGACTTATTACTTAATTTCTCATTAATAAACAATATCTACTAGGGAAAATGTTTATAGAGCAGAAAGCTTGAGAATAAAGTGTTATAGGAAGATTTGATCTAAGGTTGAAAGGTGTGCTCTCTCTCTCTGTCTTTTTCCCTCCCTTCCCCCCCATCCCTCCCTCCTCTTCAGCCACAGTCTCATATAGGCCATGCTGACCTCGGATTCATGACGTAGCTAAGGATGACCTTGCACTTTTGTCTTCCTACCTCTACCTCCCAAGAGCTGGGATTACAGGTTTGAGCCACCATGCTATTGTTCATGTGATGCTGGGGTCAAAACCGGGCATTGTACATGCTAAACAATACCCAGCAGAGCTGTAGCCCTTGTCCTCAGATTGAAATTTCTCTATAGAACATACTCAGAGTTCTAGTCTGTACAGACAAACAACAAAACAATCCCCCCTTAAATAGAGAATATTTCAGGAGGGGCTCCATTTTATTTATTTATTTACTTATTTATTTAATTTTTGAGACAGGGTCTCACTATGTAGCCCTGGCTGGCCTGGAATTTTCTATGTAGATCAAGCTAGCCTCAGTCTCAAAGAGAGCTGTTAGCCTCTGCCTCCTGAGTTCTGGCGTTAGAAATGTGTGCCACCATACACAGTTTTAGCATATACTTTTAAAAAACAACCTTGAGGTATACACTAATTCTCATTTCACTAAATTTATAGTTTATTTTTTATATTCTTAGAGGCATTCCAATAGTTAGGTAATAGGTTTCTTAACGGCTATAAGACATGACACATAAGTTGTGTAATAATTATGAAATGATGATGAAGATAATGTTAACTAGCATGTAAGATACAGTATTACCACAAGCCTTCTGTCTTACCTGTGTGTTTTACTGCATGTAAGATACAGTATTTACCACAAGCCTTCTATCTGACCTGTGTATTTTACTGCACTGAATCCACCTAATAACCAAAGCTTATTGTTACCACGTTTTACAGGGGAGGAAACTGAGGCACAGAATAATGCTGACATGCTCCAGAGATGAACAGGATGCATGAGTAGGAGACACAGGAATGGGGAAGGAAGGTAACCTTTACGTTACTTTATAAAACCATAGCCTGTCTAAATTCAAAAGTAAAACATGAGGCTGTTATCACCCCAGTTCCTAAAAGCTGCATAGGCTGTGGCCTTGCCTGGAACCTTCTCTCTGCAAAAACTTGGGTTTATAATCTTTCTTCAGGCTGCGTTTTTTCCAGGAATACCTATCTGGATGAAAAAAATACAGAAAATGGAATCAAATACTGAGTTATACAATGCGAATACTGGGTTGCACTCAATATGAATCTCTAAGCTTTCTGAGGATTAAACCATTTTCTAAAAGTTCTTTCCAAGATTCTTTCATTGGCAGGGAGAACATTTACATAGGAAGGTGAGGAAAGATGGCTTTCCTGTCTGTTATCTTGCAGAACTCTGTGGTTCTGAGGATGTGGTCTGCAGAGGTGAAAGAGGTGATCCCACCTGGGGTGAATGAGGGACTGACGGTGGAGTCAGTGATTCACTGGGGCTGGGTCAGTGTAGTCAGTCACATGTGCACTGTTTGGAAAATGGTCCACTCAAGGTTCCCAGCATTCCTTCACTGACAGTGTCAAACCCAGCTCGAACATGATGTAATCTCAATTAAGTGGCACACCATTTAAATATGCATAAGATAAATTGCATAGAAAAATTACGGAGGGAGGGTAGAGTGATCTAACAATAATGTGTGTCAGGCTGGTGGTAACACCTATCATGACAGATTTCCCTGACACTCTCCCTTCCTGTGACAGTGTATACAACAATATTTCCATTAAGGATGTTTTCAAGAATAAACTTTGATGTCAGCAAGACTGTTTGAAGATGAAAGAGGAGTTGTTTTGGAGGAGTCTTGTATTGACCGTTTTTTTTCTTTTTTTTTGAAGAGAGAGGGTTTCACTATGTAGCTCAAACTGGCCTGACCTTGCTATGTAGACCAGGCTGGCCTTAAACTCATAGACATCCACCTGCCTCTGCCTTCCAAGTGCTGGGATTAAAGGTGTGAGCCTCCACATCTGGCTTGTTTTGCCACTCTTTAATGGGGCACTGAATTACTTGGGTTAAGTGAGTGTGGTTGCATATTTTGTTCCTCTGGGCCACATGGGGAGATGCTCTCCACTCTTAAACAGATCTTGCAGGGCCAGGTACTCTAACGGACAGTAATGTCTCCCCTTTACAAGCCTTCTTACCTTGGACAAGTTTGCACATGAGGTTGTGCAGACCAACAGGTCTGAGGACACAGCAGCTGGTTCAGTCTCCCTTACATTCCCAGCTCTCCAAGCTCAAGACATGTGCCAGCCATATAGTGGCCATCTGCTCAGGAAGACGATAGACTCTGATGACTTTCAGCTGTCATTGTTGGTTGCCTGGTTGATAGAGCATGCCTGGAAGGGAACGGACCTGGTTCAAGTCTTATCTTATTCACATGCTACCTTGGGACTTGAGTAAAATATCAGGCACTCAGAACCATATTTTCTCCCTTAAAAATGGGAAAAGTTTGTACACTAGTACAAACTTTAATTGACTACTAGACATGGGAACTGTGGAAGGGATTACTCTCTGTTCAGAACCAAATATAATACTAAAGTCCTAGGGCTATGCACTCAGGCAAAATATATTAATACAGGAGCTCTGACATCAGCAATGGATTGTTCTACCAGGTGGATGTTGGCCAGGGGATCCAAGGCCCCACAAAAGGTAAGGGCTCCTTGCCCCTGAGTTGGGATACCTGCAGGAGGAGAGGCAATAAGACCCTGCTGCCGAAGACCTGACGTTAACATGGGAGGGATGTATTGAGACCACACATGCAAGTGTACAGATGGCCTCTGGAATGCCAGAGAGTGTTACCAAAGGCCACTAAACCAATAAAGCAAATATGGGTCTCCCTGAGTCAAGCAAGACTCCACCGTCAGCACCAGATACACCTCACCTGCCTGGAAATACTGTGCAGCAGAGGCAGCCATGTGCCTGTATATCCCAAATCTAATTGGCTATTGGCTCTCCCCTTGGAGAAATAACCCATGGCTGATGCCACAAGCTTACATCCTCTACAGGTTAGGAGATGTTATAAGCCACAGTAAGACCCTGTCATATTTAACAAAAAAAAATGTAATTCATGGATTAACATATCCAAACATGTGTCTATGCTAAAGTAACCTACCATAACTATTAGTGCTGCTTAAATACCTATATATCTAATTGCTTGTTCTTCATTAGTAGGATCGAAAGGTTATTCCTGGACAAACTGTCAGCCCATGAAAGGAAACAGCCAGAATTGACCAGAGTCCAAGTCAACAGCTCCAGAGAGAGTGGACTGTTTTACCTCTCATCCACCTGTGCCCCTTTTCTAAGCCTAGGGAACAACCTGCGGAAGAGGGGGCATGGTAGAATGTAAGGGCTGCGATTGGGGTGAATGGTGAAACTACAGCAATGTAGTCTGGACACTCATTTGATCAACTTGATTGAACAAACAACCTGTCACCCCCCACTGGATGGTGGGGCTGTAGGTGTTTGGGCACAACAGCCTGCCGATAGGTTTTGCATGAAGGATGCTTGTACTCATGGATTATCACTTATAGGTAAAAATGAAAAAAAAAACTGAGAGAAAGATGCAGGACAGTTATGGCAGAATGCATGATCTGGGATGGGGTGGGGGTGGGGGGGGAGGGAAAGGGAAATAAGCCTGAACTGAATTGGAAAAAATGTATGAAATGCACAAGCATCAATAAAAACTAATTAAAAAAAAACAAAAAAAAAATGGGAAAAGTTCACCTGTCTGCCTTTGAGGGTGAACTTATTAAAGATAAAATTAATATATGTAAATGATGTAGAACATGTTAAACAGTTAATTGTAGTTCTTATTTTAATATTTATTATTTATTTATTTATTTATTTATTTATTTACTTGTCTGTGTGCTGGTCTGTGCATGTGTGCACAGCTGCCATGAATGTCTTTTTTTGTGTGTGTGCGTGTGTTTTTGAGACAGTTTCTCCCTGTAGCTTTGGCTGTCCTGGAACTCGCTATGTAGACCAGGCTGGCCTTGAACTCACAAAGATCCACCTGCCTCTACCTCCCAAGTTCTAGAATTAAAGGCGTGTGCCACCACGCCCGGCTATGAATGTCAAAAGTAGGGTTGGATAACCTGGAGCTGGAGTAACAGGTGGTTGTGAGCTGCCTGATGTGGGTGCTGGGAACTGAACTCCAGTCTTCTGTAAGAGCAGCAAGTATTGCTCAGCCATCTCCCCACCTCTCCTCTCTTTTTAAAAATAGATTTTTGCTGGGCATGGTGGCACATGCCTTTAATCCTAGCACTCAGAAGGCAGAGGCTGGTGGATTTCTGTGAGTTCAAGGCCATCCTGGTCTACAGAGTTAGCTCCAGGACAGTAGGGACTAAAGGGAGACCCTATCTCAAAAATACCAAAAAATGGATTTTTATTATTTATGGCAGTTCTTTGTTAAGCTACTCAGGATGTTTCTAGGATGTTTCAATCCCTATGGTTTGTGCTAATGGGAAAACTTGGATTTTCAGTGTGGCTGTGAAGTACATGGAACATGAAGAAGGTCATGATTAATTCACCACACTGCCTCCTGTTTTCTCATTTTAAGCCATCACACACATAACCCTCTACAAGCAGCTTCAATATGTGCTGTTTAATCACCCTGGTGTAATGGCTCATTTCTCTAGTAACCAAATGTCTCACTCTGACTTTGACCCCCTGGTCCTAGGTAGAAGTAAAAAGCACTTTGTTCCAATCACCTCACATATGGTGGGTGTGAAGATACATTTTTTACTTTTTAGGAGTCAAAGTACCTATGAAGCATGTGTGTTAAATGACATTTCAAAAGCATGAAATCCTTTATCTCATACATACACTATTTAAAACTACATACCATATTTTTGTATGTATATGTATTTTATTTATTTATTATTATTATTTTTTTTTTGTCTTTTTGA
The DNA here is from genome assembly GCA_009823505.1 of Rhizomys pruinosus. Taxonomy (NCBI): domain Eukaryota; kingdom Metazoa; phylum Chordata; class Mammalia; order Rodentia; family Spalacidae; genus Rhizomys; species Rhizomys pruinosus. Next base: position 2,322,801 of record VZQC01014822.1, read on the forward strand.
GACAGGGTCTCTCTGTAGCCCCAGCTGTCCTGGAACTTACTCTGTAGACCAGGCTGGCCTTGCACTCAAAGATCCGCCTGCCTCTGCCTCCCAAGTGCTAGGATTAAAGGCATGCGCCACCACACCCAGCTGTATATGTATTTTATATGTAAATGTATAACACAAAGAATGATAAAACAAGAAGCCATGTATCAGAACCTCCCATTCCACTTAGGACACACATGTGTCTCTTCAGCTGTGCTATTCTCCCTCTCTTTAGAAGGGTAAAAAGAGTTTCATTGTACTTAACACATAATTCACACACATCTACACTCACACATATAAGCACACATCTATACTCACATATATACATACACGTCTACCTATACTCACACATAAGCACACGTCTCATTCATACACATAAACACACATCTACACTCACACGTATAAACACATTTACAGTCACACATAAATATACATCTACACTCACACATGAACACATGTCCACACTCAGATATAAACCCATGTCTACACTCACACATTCACACAGGTCTACATTCACACATATAAATACACATGTACACTCACACATAATCACATATCTACACTCACGCATAAACACACGTCTACACTCACATATAAACACGTCTACACTCATACACATAAACACATGTACACCTGCTTCAGCGACTTGCAATTATCTCATGAAAGGAGAGTGCTTTATTTAGTTTGTGCTCCGCTGTGGCTTCTGGGCCACATCAAGTCCAGCCAAATAAAGAATTTCCTCTTCCGTCCAGGCTCTATCAGTCGAGAAGGCCATCCAGGCTTCCTCAAATTCAGTTTCTCCTCTGGGAAATGGGGACAAACTCTTTTGTGAAAAGGGTATTTGGGGACTGGAGAGATGGCCTAGCAGTTAAGAGCACCAACTGCTCTTGCAGAGGACCTGGGTTCTATCCCCAGCACCCACATGGCAGCTAAGAACCATCTGTAACTCCAATTCCAGGAGAACTCCAGTTCCAGGGGAATCCGACACCCTCTTCTGACCTCCGTGGCATTGCACAACATGGGTGCACAAACCTACATGCAGACAGTACATTCATACACATACAAAAAATAAATAAAAATTAAAAATAAAAGAAAAGGGTATTTGAACCATTCAATGAATCCACATGCTCAGGTCTTTGTCACCGCGACTGTGTGAGGCAGCAGCTCTTCCAGCGTTGGGTCCTTCGTGAGGCACACAAGGACACAGGCGCTGGCCTTTCACTCTCTCTCTATCCCTGTCTCTCACCCTTTTCTTATCTTTCTTTTCCAAGGCTTGGAACTGAGATAAGGCCTCTGGAATGTGCAAATGCTGCACAGACTGTGCTATCTCCCTTCTTTCTTTCTCGTCTCATTTTGCTTTTTGACACAGGGTCTCACTATGTACCCCAGGTTGGTCTGGAACTTCTCTCTCTGCCTCCTGAGTGCTGGAATTAAGGTGTGTACTACCATGCTGTCTCTCTCTCTCTCTCTCTCTCTCTCTCTCTCTCTCTCTCTGTCTCTGTCTCTCTCTGTCTCTGTCTCTCCTCCTAGGGTTTCACTATGTAGCCTTGACTCATCTGTAGACCAGACTCACTTCAAACTCACAGAGTCTTACTCAGCTCTGCTTTGTGAGTAACGGTTTGAAGATGTGTGCCACCACACCGGCCGTCTTTCAGTGTCTTAAGGACAAAGCTATTTTTACCATTTTTCCCCTTTGTATTATGCTCTGTATTTCTTAGAATCACTATTGAATAAATGCACTGGAAAAACCTATCATGGAGACTTTTAGTTGAAGATGTTGCCCTGATGGACAGCTGGAGCTCACACGCTGACTCTAGACACAGACCATCACCCTTGTAGTGGTCTGTCTGTGTTTTCATGTTGTCCCTTGTTATTGAGGCCTTCTCCATATTCTTGATCCAAGATTATTTGATGCCGAGAGAGAGAGAGAGAGAGAGAGAGAGAGAGAGAGAGAGAGAGACACTGTAACATGAACATATGCCCATGGGTATACTGGCACACATTACCTGCCTGCCTAGAGAGAGACCTGTCTCATTAGGCACTGTGACCTGGCTGACACTGACAATTCTTTAGCTAATGTCAGACCTTAGAAACATTTATGTCAAGGAGCTCAGCACAGTCCCACTCTGCAGTCCTATTCGGAGATAAAACATTTTGTTCTCATTTGGGGGATGTGTGTCCACACAATGCTGGTGGACTTCGCTGGTATCACTTTGTTCTAGATTTTCTTTTCAAAAGAATTAAGTGCTGGTGAAATTTTTGTATAATAAAACAAATTCATTTCTATAATCCATCTCTGAATTCTTTTCTAAAATTATATTAGCTAAATTGCTTTAAGAAATCAATGATTCCACATTGTCTGGGAGTCGTGGCCAGACACTCAGGAAGGAGAAAGAACCAAAGCAGAGAAGAAGCCCATCACTGTTTGCAGGTGATGTGGCCTGGGTGCTAAAGGCCCTCAAGACTTCACAAAACCAGAACAAGTCAGAATTAGCAGATGAATTCAGCAAAGTTGGGACTTCCATACGGTCAGGGCTGGTGACAGACAACAGCGGCAAATTACTTGAGACAGAAACCAAGAAAGTCATCCTGTAAGAGCTAGAAATCCACCCAGGAAGGGGAGCGGCCTCTATCATGACAGCGATTCAGTATTAACAAAACAAATACAAAATGACACAAGAGTGGAAAGAAGCCGCATTTTCATGGATGAAAGAATCAATATTGCAAAGCTGTCCAGGCCACCCAAAGCAGCTATGGACAGAGTTCAGTCTCCGTGGAAGTACGGATGGCATCATATGGACAGAGTTCAGTCTCTGTGGAAGTACGGATGGATCCTATCAACAGAGTTCAGTCTCTGTGGAAGTACAGATGGCACCATATGGACAGAGTTCAGTCTCTGTGGAAGTACAGATGGCACCATATGGACAGAGTGCAGTCTCTGTGGAAGTACGGATGGACCATATGGACAGAGTTCAGTCTCTGTGGAAGTACGGATGGCACCATATAGACAGACTTCAGTCTCTGTGGAAGTACGGATGGCATCATATGGACAGAGTTCAATCTCTGTGGAAGTACGGATGGATCATATGGACAGAGTTCAGTCTCTGTGGAAGTACGGATGGACCATATGGACAGAGTTCAGTCTCTGTGGAAGTACGGATGGCATCATATGGAGAGAGTTCAGTCTCTGTGGAAGTACGGATGGCGCCATATGGACAGAGTTCAGTCTCTGTGGAAGTACGGATGGCACCATATGGACAGAGTTCAGTCTCTGTGGAAGTACGGACGGCACCATATGGGCAGAGCTCAGTCTCTGTGAAGTACGGATGGCATCATTCACAGGTCAGAAAAAATTCCCGAATTTATATGGAATTCACGGACTCAACAAAGTCCCTGAATAGCTAAAGGTAGGTTGAACAAAATAGGCTGACTGGACCCTGGTGGATGAACTTGAACTGGTGGACACTGGGGACACTGCCTTGACTCCATAGGCCTTACCACAAAAGACAGAACAGATGAATTCCAGTGGGGGTTCTGTGCAAGGGTGCTGATGGGGAAGGGGACATAAAGATGATTACGATGTTTTGTATGGGGGGCTGGAGAGATGGCTCAGTGCCTAAGAGCACTGGCTGTTCTTGCAGAAGACCCGGGTTTGAATCACAGCACCCACATGACACTTAACAATCATCTATAACTGTAGTTCCAGTCCAGTTCCGGCACTGCACAATGATTGGTGCAATCACACACAGGCTGGCAATACACTCAGACATATAAAATTTAAAGATTAAAAATTTTATCCGGGTGTGGTGACGCACGCCTTTAATCCTAGCACTTGGGAGGCACAGGCAGGTGGATCTTGTTGAGTTCAAGGCCAGCCTGGTCTACAGAGTGAGTTCCAGGCCACCTGGGGCTACAGGGAGACCCTGTTTCAAAAAGACCAAAAAAATTTTAAAAATTTAAAAAGGATGTTCTGTATGAAATACACAAAAATTCAATAAAAGAAAAACAAAGCATGACACTGCAATGGACAAAGATAGTTTTTGAACAATCAAAAGCAGAGAAAACAGGCAGATGAGATTACATCACACTAAAAAGCTTCTTTGCAGCAAAAGGAATAATTGGTAGAGAAAGTCTACAAAATGGGAGAGTGCATTGTTACACCTGACTCAGGCCGATATTTTAAATACACATGGAACTTTTAAAAACTCAGTAAGAAAACAACCTGGTTAAAAAAATGCTCCATAAGAACATCAATCAATGGTCCAACCCCAGCTTTAAGGCCTAATAACTACAACAATGACTGACAGAGCAAGCTATATTGGTGCAGTAATGGTACTCTTTTCTTGGGGTTAATCAACAGCTACCTAATTATATTTGAAGCCCTCTCAATGGGAGGAAACTCAGGTGTGGTACTGTAAACATAGTTAAATACACATAACTGGAGAGGTCATAGATCTTAGAGAGAATCCCAAGCTGTCATATCCCTAGACAGATGTAATTTCTTAATGTGGGTATAATATGGATCCTTATATTTACAGACAAGTATCTTAGTCACCACTTATCAAAGAAGCTTCTTTTTGCAACAGACAGATATTATTATAGAGTTCCACAACTGGTCATACTCACACATGGTCTGTGAGTTGCCCAAGCCTAAGTGGCACATTTACAATGCAGCTTCTATACCTCAGACTCACAGAACAGAGAACAAGGGGCAAAGAGAACACTCTCAGTTCTCATCAATGAAGCTCCTTCATGGAACAGAGAGCGAGGAACACGAAAGGTCACAAATGGCCAAAGCATAGATGATGAGAATCTACAGAGTTCGGGTTCTTGGACAAGACTTCTTTTTTTTTTTTTTTTAAACAAATTAACTTTATTGTTACTATTTCCGCCACATTGATTTGTTTTTAAAAATATCGGTTTAGAATATATTATTGAAAGTGAATATAAATAATAAATAGAAGATAGAGACACACAGTGCTAGAGTCCAATCAACCAACTTACCGGTTGTCTACTGTGGTACACAAAATTTTGACAGGCAATTAACATTTTGAAAGAGCCTGCAAAAAAGCACCTGGGAAAAGGTTGTAAATGACTAGAAAGGTAGCTCAAAGTTCTGGATCACTCACCAAAAAAAAGAAAAATCAGCTTATCTGAGAATCAACTTTTCTGGAGCACTGAATTATCTACAACCACGAAGCAGAACAATTTAAAAATACAAAAAGTGGTAGGAGCCTTCATTAGCAGTATTTTGAATTAAAGCTTTAACTTTAAATATATGATGATTATTCAAATAATTATATTTGAATATGGGAGGTCCAATAATAATAAGTTACAAATACTCTGAACTTAATAACTTAAACATGATAGGATTAATGTAACATACACTGTATTAGCTAACCTCTTTCACATAGGGTGATAATTAAAAGGCTTAAATTAATTTCACTTGTGGTCAAAAGAGTGACAGAGTATCCTAGAAACAGTGATGACATCCATTATTATAAAGGTAGAACCTGCTAACGTACACATTAGTTTAAATTACACTTGATTGAAAAAATAATTCTATGTACAAGTGGGTCCACACTCAATGTGCAACCTTTCAATGGAGCAGATTTATAATCAAAACTGGTTTAACAAGTTTTTGGACTTCTGAACAGATAATGAAAGTACTTCCTAAGAGTGAAGGAACTAGTCAAAAGTAGGTAGCACCAATTCTATTTTCCCTTTGCGTATGAGGAACATCATGAAGCATTAATTCCCGAGGTATATTTGTCTCTGGACCATCCAGCTCACAAGCTCTTCTTTCAAAGGCAGCTACCATCTGTTTTACAACTTCATGGAAAAACAATGTAGCAAGCTGAGAGTGCAGAAGTGAGAGGAATTCAAAAGAAATTGAAAAATCCAAGGTACAAGTTCTTGGGTGGCCAGGAAGACCTGGGCTAAAATGCCAGTCTCCAAATGATTGAAAAGTTTCCCACCAGTACAAGATGCCTTTACCAAATGTGGCTTTACCAAAGTTACTACTGATGTGTATCGCTCCAAAACACGTGGAAACCCAACTTCTAATCGTGTTTTACAATGCCCAGATCTTCTTGATATTATATCTGATTTTTGCGCCAAGGAAGGAAATGCTTGCAGTCCTCCATTCCTGACACCACATCACACATCTCTTGCATTGAGTATCCTATAATTCTTCTCTCTGAATATTCTTTTCTTTTGTTTATTAATGGTGCAGTGATTTTGAAGAAAGTTTTTGCAAAGTTTAGGCAAAACTGAGGTATATAGTGGAAGAGACCTGCACATCAGTATACCACAGGAAGGTAGGTATCTGATGTGGCGCGCAGGCCCCCTCTCTGGGACTCTGGACACCAAGGTCGACTTGGGACAGCACCCTGACACCACCCTCACCAGCACCCTCTGACTGGTCCAAGTGGCCATGATCATCTTTCGGAAGCCGGTGCCACCGCAGGCACCAGCCTGGAGGCACCACTCTCGGACAGGACTTCTATATTGAAGTCTACCCACTCAGGGCTCAGGGACCATTGTGGAAGAGGGGGCAGAAAGATTGTAAGAGCCAGGGAGGAAGTGCGTGACCACATGGAAATAGAGTCCTACAGGCTCCTGGAACCCTGCTCATGTGAACCTACAGCAATGGTGTCAGCATGAACAAGACCCATGCAAACTCAAGCAGACAAAACCCCAGCATAGAACTGTGGAAATGGGCAGCAGGCCCCAATCATAGTCAAAGAACTATTGGCAGCTGATTACTGCTGGGTGAGGAAGAGCTGATCTTAGATGGAGGGACTCTAGATAAGCTAACAGGATCCCAGGGGAACTTGCACTGAGATGTTTGGGAATACTAACTTGACTCCACAGGCCTTAACACAAATGACAGAATGCACGAAGTCCACCGGGGGAGGGCAGTGGAGAAGGGAGCATAAAGACGACTAGGACATTCTGTATGCAATAAACAAACCTTCAATAAAAATATAAACAGACATTTCTCAATAGAAGACTACAAATGGCCAACACATGACAAAATGGGCAAAGCCATGGTGAGATGCTATCTCTCCCTTGTAAGAATGGCTACCACCAAAAACACCGAATCCAGGAGAGTACAGGAAAGGAAATCCTTGTGTGCTGCTGTGGGAATGTAAATTAATACAGCCATAATGGGGAATGGTAGGAGCCTCCTCAAAAATTAAACACACCTGATTCAAACACCATGCCATGTGTGTGCATGGATTAAACAGCACGTGGCACTCCACTAATGTGTGTAACAGTTATCTTTCCACATGTCAGGAAGATGCATCAGTGAGTGAAGTCACCTGCTACCAAGCCTGAAGGCTGAGTTCCAGTGTCAGATCCTACATGTGGAAGGGGATAACTGACTTCTGCACGTTGTCCTCTGACCTCCGCACACACATACATGTAACATACCCATAATATGCAATAAAATTAAAACAAAAAATAAAAGTAATAAAACTTATCTACTTATTCTTTACATAAATTTCAAAATATAATATGGAAACATGTATTTTTGCTTATTGTTAGAACAAACAATCACCACCACCTTATTGGAGCAGTCTAGGGTAGGAGCAGGGGAGAAATGGACAAATGAGCCAGCATGCAGATAGCTAAAGTTAGGCAGGATGTTTGTGACTGACACTGTAGCATGGCTGAGCCCTGGTTTGGTGCCTGAGGACCCCAGGAAGCCATTCATAAAAGCAAACTCCCCATCTGGCATCTGGTGAGGTGCTCCTCAGACAGATAGGAAGAAAGCAGTCGAAAGCTTTGGCCATATCAGTGAAGAACAAGCTGCTGACGCATGTATGTGGCGGCCTCTTCAACCACTCCTCCGCTCATCTATCCATCCACCATGCTGTCTACCTAGTGCCCCTAGCAAGTCAATGGGATATAGGCCAGGGTATTTGTTTCTGTAGCCCAGGCTGGGCTTGAACTTGTAGTCTTCCTGACTGCTTGGATTATAGGCCAGCACCACCTACCCAGCTCTGTTAGTTCTTTTTAAAAAATACTTCTGGAAATTCAAAGTAGTATAAGATTATCCTTAGGGAATGTCAGATTAAGGTTCAGTAAGTAGTAACAGCGTTGTGAAATTTAGAGTGATTTTGTACATTCAGGAAGAGAAAGGAACAATTTCTTTACACAAATAGAAAAAAAAACTATCGTTATAGCACTTATAGTTTCTAAAAGAATAAGAAAAATAAACACAATCTACAAAACACCAGCTATAGCACTTTTAGCAATTGACTAACCTGCCCAGAGATGACAGGAAGACCTTTGTCATAAATAACTTCAGACATTGTTACTGTTTGCTAATGATGCCTCTGTACTCCTGGGTCAATAATATAAGTTGCATTAAGATTTCCTGAAGACACAAAATTTTCAAATCACCATGAGATTCGATCATGTAAAAAAGCAACAACAGATTCTAGGCTGCGATAAAAGAGCAACATTCAAATAAAAAGGCATCAATTTCCCATGACCTCTAGTAATAGCTCCCATTTTATCATATTTTTGCAGTTTCTCTGATGGAAGAGTGAGATCAGAAGAAAGACCCTCATTTCGGAGCTCAAGGGCACAGGGTCGTCAGCTGGCTTCCGGGACTATTGGACCTTCATCTAGCTGTTCTCAAATAAATCTACTCTCATCTTGAAATGAGAGCAATTTCAGGAGAGTCCACAGTTATAGACTGTCCCCAAGAAAAGCTGATATCAGTAGAAGGGAAGGAAGACCACAGCAGTGTGTCTGCATGCAACACGGAGGGGTCACTGGAGCTGTGCCCACCTGCCCCTCCTCTGCAGTGTCTGCATGTGACATGGAGGGGTCACTGGAGCTGTGCCCACCTGCTCCTCCTCTGCAGTGTGTCTGCATGTGACATGGAGGGGTCACTGGAGCTGTGCCCACCTGCTCCTCCTCTGCAGTGTGTCTGCATGTGACATGGAGGGGTCACTGAAGCTGTGCCCACCTGCCCCTCCTCTGCAGTGTCTGCATGTGACATGGAGTGGTCACTGGAGCTGTGCCCACCTGCCCCTCCTCTGCAGTGTCTGCATGTGACATGGAGGGGTCACTGGAGCTGTGCCCACCTGCTCCTCCTCTGCGGTGTGTCTGCATGTGACATGGAGGGGTCACTGGAGCTGTGCCCACCTGCTCCTCCTCTGCAGTGTCTGCATGTGACATGGAGGGGTCACTGGAGCTGTGTCCACCTGCCCCTCCTCTGCAGTGTCTGCATGTGACATGGAGTGGTCACTGGAGCTGTGCCCACTTGCTCCTCTGCTGCGGTGTGTCTGCATGTGACATGGAGGGGTCACTGGAGCTGTGCCCACCTGCTCCTCCTCTGCAGTGTCTGCATGTGACATGGAGGGGTCACTGGACCTGTGCCCACCTGCTCCTCCTCTGCAGTGTGTCTGCATGTGACCTGGAGGGGTCACTGGAGCTGTGCCCACCTGCCCCTCCTCTGCAGTGTCTGCATGTGATATGGAGGGGTCACTGGAGCTGTGCCCACCTGCCCCTCCTCTGCAGTGTGTCTGCATGTGACATGGAGGTGTCACTGGAGATGTGCCCACCTGCTCCTCCTCTGCAGTGTGTCTGCATGTGACCTGGAGGGGTCACTGGAGCTGTGCCCACCTGCTCCTCCTCTGCAGTGTCTGCATGTGACATGGAGTGGTCACTGGAGCTGTGCCCACCTGCTCCTCCTCTGCAGTGTGTCTGCATGTGACATGGAGGGGGTCACTGGAGCTGTGCCCACCTGCTCTTCCTCTGCAATGTGTCTGCATGTGACCTGGAGGGGTCACTGGAGCTGTGACCACCTGCCCCTCCTCTGCAGTGTGTCTGCATGTGACCTGGAGGGGTCACTGGAGCTGTGCCCATCTACTCCTCCTCCTGTCCTAAACCTTAAATCCTGTTGACTTTCATCTTGGAAATCACGGTGGGATCTGAGGGTAAGGGAACAAGATACTGTTCCATTTTGAGTTGTGACTTTGTTTTTGGAGGACAATATGGCCCAACAAAGTCAAGGCATTAGAAAAAACACAGATGAATAAAAAATGTGGTATATATGTATAATTTTTTTGAATTGGAAAGAAAATGCAATTATGAAATTTGTTGGAAAAAGGGCAGAACTGGAAAATATTGTATTAAGTGAGGTAACCCAGGCCCAGAAAGACAAATGCCTCCTGTTCCCCCTCATACACAGATACTAGCTTTTATTTATGTATTTATTTTGAGACAGGATCTCACTGTGTAGACCAGGCTTGTTTCAGACTCAGAGAGAGATCTGCCTGCCTCTGCTTCCAAGTGTTTTGATTAAAGGCTGTGTCACAATGCTGGCCTGCTTCTAAATTTTGTATCTGTATATTTCTCTGGGTCTGACTATAGGTAGAGGCCGGGAAACTAGAAAGGGCCTAAGAGAGGGAAAAGTACTCTTTAAGGGAGAGGGGTCAGGACAGGGACAGAACACATGTGATAGGAAAGTGAAAATGGAGAATTGTGGGGTAGAAGGGCTAAGCGGGCATGGGGGGCACAGGGGTGGGGGAGGAGGGGCGTGGGTGGAGGAGGGTCCTGGGGATCCACACACCCATGTATGAAATCCCACGAGGAAACCTGTTGCATTGGAAGCAGGTTAAAAAGAATATTATTATTATTATAATAAATAATGGGTTAAAATAAATGCCTTTTAGAGGAATCCAGCATGCCTATAAAAAGCAAATGTGAGAAAAAACTAAAAAAAGCAAATGTGACCACATATTTTTGATAATGAGTGTTGGAATAAGTGAACGAATGCAGATTGGTTGTTGGATGAAGTGGCTCAGACAGTCTGGCTGAGCTTAAGGTTCCAAAGTGCCAGAGACAAGGAGTGGAAAAGGCACTGCCCTGCAAATCGATGGACTGTTCTGGGCAAATAGGAGGAACACCTAGAACCTTCCTTTCCACACCTCCCAGAGTTCCCCTGATGGAGTAGCTTTTTTCTTTTGATTCTTCTCCCTACAACAGACACTGTTAATAATGCACGCACTGAGCATCTTAATGACTTTTCCACATCCTACCCTAGCCAATTTTCTATTTCCTTTTACTGAATTATCCACCTCCTACTGGGTGACTGTGTGGCACAGTAGGGAACACCTACACAATGTAACCAGAGTATACACTAGTGAGCACGATGCAGATGCGCCTACACATGCATAACTTGTGAGCTGTTATTCTACGCTACTAATTATTATTTTGCACTTTTAATTATTGTATTGTCTGTGTTTAAAAAGCTGTTAGGGAGTACTGAGGATGTGGCTCAGTGTTAGAGTACTTTCCTAGCATGCGCAAGGCCCTGGGTTCAATTCCCAGAAACTAAAAAATGGAACAAAACCCAACACCTGTCCTAGTTTACTTTCTGTTGCTGAGATAAAACACTGAGCAGAAGCAACTGAGGGAAGTCAGGCAGGACTGGAGCAGAGACCACGAGTCAGGCCCCCCTGCCCAGGATGGCGCAGCCCACAGAGCCTGGGCCTTTACAGATCGATTAGCCATCCAGGTTCTCTCTTCCCAGATGTGTCAAGTTTACAACCGAGATCAGCCATCATGATCCCCAACCACAGAAGAGCTTAAACAAAAACAAAAACAAAATTTCTGTTCTGCTGGGCATTGAAGCTCGGGCATCGCGCACACCAGGCGAGCACTCCAGTTCTGCTGGGCATTGAAGCTCGGGCATCGCGCACACCAGGCGAGCACTCCAGTTCTGCTGGGCATTGAAGCTCGGGCATCGCGCACACCAGGCGAGCACTCGAGATCTGCTGGGCATTGAAGCTCGGGCATCACGCGCACCAGGCGAGCAATCCAGTTCTGCTGGGCATAGAAGCTCGGGCATCGCACACACCAGGCAAGCACTCCA
>VZQC01014822.1:2335749-2536243 GCA_009823505.1 Rhizomys pruinosus
ATATATATATATATATATATATATATATAATAAAATATCCCCATTTTTCCCATTTTTATTATTTCTGACATGACTGCTCTTTTGATCTGTATATTGTATATTATTTTAAAAAATTCTGTATAATTTCTCATATAAGTTTTGTTATTTTTGATTATGCTGTGCTTTCTTGGTACACTTTTTTTTCATTTTGAGATGTGGCCCTGCCTGGCCTGGAACTCACCACATACACACACCAGACTGGCCTTGAACTTACTGAGATCTGCCTGTCTTTGCCTCCTGAGTGCTGGGATTAGAGGCATGTGCTACTTAGAACATATTGTTTTTGAGACAGGGTCTAAGTTATCTGTATAGTTTTCTTTTTCTTTATCTCTTTTTCTTTATCTCTCCCCAACTAGAATTGCAGAGCAAGTGTCCAAGTGGGACCACAGTAGTGATTCTGGAGTGGAAGGTAATAAAAGAAACAGTGAACCTGACACAACTCCAGTTCCATAACACCAAGCCCCACAACCAACCTAGAGGAACTGGTTGGCAGGAAGCAGAGTGACCACAGTGTTCAGCAAGGTACCAACCCCATTGTTACCTACCCAGTTTTTTGGAGAACCTTCAGAACAGAAAGGGAAGTGTGAGCTAGACCTTCCAATATAAAACCAAAATTGAAAGCCTGAAACCTAAACAAGTCAACACTCCATAAACAAGGAGAAAACAATGAAGGAAGCAAGCAAAGCAAGCCTTCGACACAGAGAAGAAACATTTGAGATTCACATCAGAATACAAACACCCCCCCCAAACCCACATGCCAAAAACACAATGAAAGAACAACATGGGGGGAAAGCACAGAATAATTTCACACCAAGCTCTACTCAAACATATAGAAGATTCCTGGAGGTGACCCAGGACACAAATCTTAGAAGAACAATTGTAGACATATCCAAAGAAATCAAAGAATATAAAGAACAAATCAGAGAACTAAGGGGAAAGAATGAAAAACTCAGGAAGGACCAAGAGGGAGAGAATGACAAACTCTGGAAGTTGAAACACTAAAAAGATCTCATGCTGAAATGAAAAAGGAAACCAACCCACTAAAGCAAGGAGCTATAAGAAAATACCAAGAAGCTCCAAAAGGAAGTGGAAATGCTAAAGAAATCACAGGATGAAATGGAAAAGGAAATCAAACATTCATCCAATCAAGAGAAAAATATGAGAAAAAGCCTCAGAAGCAGAATGGAGGAAGCAGAAAAAAATATAAGACCTGGAAGATAATGCAGAACAACTTAAAAGCTCAAGTAAAGATTATGAAAAATTTAAAAATACACAAGAGTAGAACAAACAGGAAATGTGGGACACTATGAAAAGATCAAATATCTGCATCTTTGGGATAGAGGAAGGAGAAGAATTCCAAGAGAATGGTATTGATCAGATCTTCAACACAATAATAGATAAAAATTTCCCCAAACTAAAAAAAGACAAACCTATACAAATACAAAAAGCACATAGAACACCAAATACACAAGATCAGAAAAGAAACTCTCCGTGCCATATCATAGTTAAAACACTAGACACCCAAAACAAAGATAAAATTCTGAAAGCTACAAGAGAAAAACAACAAGTTATATATAAAGGGAAACCCATCACAATTACAGCTGATTTTTCAGTGCAAACTATGAAAGCAAGAAGAACATGGACCAAAGTATTCCCAGTGCTAAATGACAATATATGCCAACTCAGGTTACTATACCCAGCAAAAAAAAAAAAATGTCAATTATAGTTGAAGGAGAAAGAAAAATCTTCCATTACATAAACAAGATGATAGAATACATGTCTGGAAAACCGACCCTTCGGAGAATACTTGAAGCAATTCAAAGGACAGAGGAGAGGAGCAAATATCCCCAGGCACCTAGAAAGAGAAATTAATAAAATCATAACTGCAGAAGTAGAATCCTAGACCAAAATGCAAATGGATAATAAGGTAAGAGGAAGCAACACACATCTCTCAATTATAACCTTAAATATTAATGGACTAACCCCCCCCCAATCAAAAAAACACAGACTGGGAGATTGGATTAGGAAACAGAACCCATCTATATGCTGTCTATAAGAAACCCATCTCACCCTCAAGGATAGGCACCAACTTAAGGTGAAAGGATGGAAAAAATATTCCAGGCAAATGGTACCAAAAAGCAAGCAGGAGTTACTATTTTAATATCAGACAAAATAGACTTCAAAGTAGAAGTAATCAGAAGAGACAAAGAGAGCCATTACATCCTTATCAAAGGAAAAATTAACCAAGAAGACTTCACAATCATGAATATGTATGCACCAAACTCTGGTGCACCAAACTTTATAAAGACAATTCTCCAGGGCCTCAAGGCACAGACTAACCCCAGCACACTCATAGTAGGGGATTTCAATACTCCACAGAGCCCTTTGGACAGGTCAACCAGACAAAGAATAAACAGAGAAACATCTGAACTGAACAATACGATACATCAAATGGATCTCACAGACATCTACCAAATATTCTACCCAAACACCAGAGAATATACTTTCCACTGAGCACCCCACGGAACATTCTCCAAAGTCGACCACATACTGGGACACAGAAAAAAACCTCAACAAACTACAAAAAGATTGAAATAATTTCATGCATTCTATCAGACTACAGTGCAATAAAGCTCAATAACAACACCAGGATAAGCCCTACTATCTACAAGAACACATGGAGACTAAACACCACACTCTTGAAAAAAGAATGGGTCAAGAAAGAAATAAAGAAAAAAATAAAAACATTCCTGGAACTAAACAAAAATGACAATATAGCACAACAAAACCTATGGGACATTTCCCTAAGAGGGAAATTTATAGCTCTGGGTGCCTACATTAAAAAACAAACAAACAAACAAACAAACAAACAGAAAGAGCACAAATAAACGATCTAACACTACAGCTAAAAACACTTGGGAGACAACAAATGAACCCTTAACTCAACACAGGAAGAAATAACAAGAATCAGAGCAGAAATCAATGATACAGGAACAAAGAAATTTTGAAAGAATAAACAAGATAGATAGACTTCTAGCCCAGTTAACCAAAAGAAAGAAAGGGCAAGTCCAAATCAATAGAATTCACAATAAAAGGGGAAATATCACAATAGACAATGAAAAGATCCAGATAATCATACAGGAATACTTCAAAAACATATACACCATGAAATTTGAAAACCTAAGAGAAATGGATGAATATATAAAATCTTGGGAATCACCAAAGCTTAACCAAGAAGAGACTGACAGCTTAAACAGACCCATATTATATGAAGAAATTGAAAATGTAATAAGAAATCTCCCAACTAAGAAAAACTCAGGCCCAGATGGTTTCATGGCAAAATTCTATAAAACATTTAAAGAGGACTTACAACCATTATTACTCAAACTGTTCAGAAGGATACAAGCAGAGGGAAATCTCCCAAATTCCTTTTATGAAGCTAGCATCACTATAAAACCAAAACAAGGCAAAGATACAACCAAAAAAGAGAATTATAGACCCATCTCATTAATGAACATAGATGCAAAAATCCTCAACAAAATACATGAAAACTGCATACAGACCCACATCAAAAAGACTATCCATCATGACCAAGTTGGATTCATACCAGAGATGTATGGATGGTTCAACATACATAAATCAGTAAATATCATAAAACATAAATGGACTGAAAGACAAGATCACACGATCATCTCAATTCATGCAGAAAAAGGCTTTGATAAAATCCACCATCCCTTCATGCTTAAAGTCCTAGAGGGAATTGGACTGGAAGGATCATTCCTCAATATAATCAAAGCCACAGCAAACACACAGCCAACATCATCCTAAATGGAGAAAAGTTAGAAGGATTCCCCTTAAAGGTAGGAACTCGGCAAGGCTGCCCTGGTCACCACTCCTCTTCAATATAGTGCTTGAAACATTTGCTAGGTCAATAAGGCAAAGAAAGGAAATTAAAGGAGTACTAATTTGAAAAGAGGAAGTCAAACTATCCCTTTTTGCAGATGATATGATGGTTACCTAAGGGATGCTAAAAACTCCATCAGAAAATGGTTAAGAGTTTCAGGGGATGGAGAGATGGCTCAGTTCTTGAAGAGGACCAGGGTTCAATTCCCAGCCCCCACATGATGGTTAACAATCATCCATAACTCCAGTTCCAGGGAAATCCAATGCCTTCTTCTGATCTCCATGGACATTCCATAAAACAGGTGCACTTATACACATGTCGGCAATATACTCATACATATAAAATAAAAATAATAAATAAAATTTAAAAAAGTTCCAGTAAAGTGGTTGGATACAAAATTAACCTAGAAAATTCGGTAGCCTTTTTTTTAATGTTTTTTGTTTGTTTGTTTTAATTTTCATTTTTTAATTGATGCTTTGTGTATTTCATACATCATTTTCCAATTCAGTTCAGGCATATTTCCCTTTCCTTTCCCCCAACCCCACCCCACCCCATCCCAGATCATGCATTCTGCCATAACTGTCCTGCATCTTTCAGTTTTTTTTTCAGTTTTTAAGAATAAGTGATAATTTATGAGTATAAGCATTCTTCATGTAAAACCAATTTGCAAGCAGTTGTGCCCAAACCCACACAGCCCATGGGTCCCACCATCCAGCAGGGGGGGGGGCTTGTATGTTCAATCAAGTTGATCAAATGAGTGTCTAGACTATATTGCTGTAGTTTCACCATTCACCCCAATCGCAGCCCTTACATTCTACCACACCCCTCTTCTGCAGATTGTTCCCTAGGCTTAGAAAAGGGGCACAGGTGGTTGAGAAGCAAAACAGTCTACTTTCTCTGGAGCTGTTGTCTTGGACTCTGGTCAATTCTGGCTGTTTCCTTTCATGGGCTGACAGTTTGTCCAGGAATAACCTTTCAATCCTACTAATGAAGCACAAGCAATTAGATATATAGGTATTTAAAAAGTACTAATAGTTATGGTAGTTTACTTTGGTATAGACACAGATGTTTGGATGGTATGTTAATCCATGAATTACATTTTTTCTGTTAAATATGACAGGGTCTTACTGTGGCTTATAACACCTCCTAACCATTAGAGGATGTAAGCTTGTGGCATCAGCCATGGGTTATTCCTCCAAGGAGAGAGCCAATAGCCAATTAGATTTGGGATATAGAGGCATATGGTTGCCTCCGCTGCACAGTATTTCCAGGCAGTTGAGGTGTAGCTGGTGCTGATGGAGGAGACTTGCTTAACTCGAGGAGACCCACATTTGCTTTATTGGTTTAGTGGCCTTTGGTAACACTCTCTGGCATTTCAGAGCCCATCTGTACACTTGCATATGTGGTCAGCAGGGCATTTCTTTAGTTTTCTGTTGTAGATTGAATTCCCACAGCCATTCAGGGTGCTTTCAGACCTTCAGTACTGAATTAGGATGCCCAGGAATCCAGCTTTGTGGACTGAAACGCTATGACCTTCTCTGTCTCTCCAGAATGCAGGTAGCCATTTTTAAAAAAATATTTTTTACTTTAAAAAAAATTTTTTTAATAATAGGACATAAGTAATAAATACAGGCATCCTTCATGTAAAACCAATTTACAAGTAGCTATGCCCAAACTTATACAGCCCGAGGCCCCTATTGTCCAGCTGGGGGAGGTTATAAGTACTATCATGTTGATCAAATAAGAGTCCAGTCTATGTTTCTGTAGTTTCGTAGTTCACCCCAATCACAGCCCTTACATTCTACCATGTGCCCTTTTCTGCAGATTGTTCCCTAGGCTTTAGAAAAGGGACACAAGTGGGCGAGAAGCCAAACAGTCTACTTTCTCTGGAGATGTCGTTTTGACTCTGATCAGTTCAGGCTGTTTCCTTTCATGGGTTGGCATAAAGTTTATCCAGGAGTAACTTTTACTCCTACTGATGAAGCACAAGCAGTTAGATATACAGACATTTAAACAGTACTAATTATTATGGTAGTTTACGTTGGTATAGACACAGATGTTTGGATGGTATGCTAATCCATGGACTATAGATTTTACATTTTTTTTAAACTACATGGCCCTTATCAGGTAAGCCTGTCCTTCACTCTGTGTGTGTGTGTGTGTGTGTGTGTGTNATAGTTTTCTTTTTCTTTATCTCTTTTTCTTTATCTCTCCCCAACTAGAATTGCAGAGCAAGTATCCAAGTGGGACCCTTAGTGATTCTGGATGGAGTATAAAAGAAACAGTTGCACCTGAACCCCACTCCAGTTCCATAACACCAAGCCCCACAACCAACCTAGAGGGACTGGTTGGCAGGAAGCAGAGTAAGCACAGTGCTCAGCAGGGTACCAACCCCATTGTTACCTACCCAGTTTTGGAAGAACCTTCAGAACAAAACGGGAAGTGTGAGCTAGTACCTTCCAATCTAAACTCAAAAATTGAAACGCCTGAAACCTAAACAAGTTAACACTCTATAAACCAGGAGAAAACAATGAAGGCAACTGAAAGAGGCAAGCAAAGCAAGCCTTCGACAAGAGAGAAACATTTGAGCTTCACATCAGAATACAAACACCCCCCCCCAAAACCACATGCAAAAAACACAATGAAAGAAAAACAAACATGGGGGGAAAGCACCGAATAATTTCACACCAAGCTCTACTCAAACATATAGAAGATTCCTACAAAGAGAAATCCCTGGAGGTAACCCAAGACACACATCTTAAAAGAACAATTATAGACATATCCAAAGAAATCAAAGAATATAAAGAACAAATCAGCGAACTAAGGGGAAAGAATGAAAACTCAGGAAGGACCAAGAAGGAGAGAGAATGACAAACTCTGGAAGTTGAAACACTAAAAAGATCTTTCTGCTGAAATGAAAAAGGGAACCAAACCCACTAAAAGCAACGGGAGCTTATAAAGAAATACCGACCAGCTCCAAAAGTAAGTGAAAATGCTAAAGAAATCACAGTATGAAATGGGAAAAGGAAATCAAAAACATTCATCCAATCAGAGGAAAAATATGAGAAAACGCCTCAGAAGCAGAATGGAGGCAGCAGAAAAAAATAACCCTGAAGATAATTGCAGAACAGCTTAAAAGCTCAAGTAAAGATTATGAAAAAATTTAAAATACACAAGAGTAGAACAAACAGGAAATGTGGGGCGACACCTATGAAAAGATCAAATATCTGCATCTTTGGGATAGAGGAAGGAGAAAAAAAAAAAAAAAATCCCAAGAGAATGGTATGAATCAGATCTTCCACACAATAATAGATAAAAAAAATTTCCCCAAACTTAACAAAACACCACCCTATACAAATACAAAAAAGCATACAGAAAACACCAAGATAACACAGATTCAGAACAAGAAACTTCCGTGCCCTATCCTGTAAAAACCCTAGACCCCAAAACAAAGATAAACTTTCGAAAGCTACAGAGAACAAACAAACAAAGTTATATATAAAGGGACAACAACCCATCACAATTACAGCTGATTTTTCAGTGAAACTATAAAGCAAGAAGAACCTAGAGAAAAGCATTCCCAGTGTTAAATAGATGCCAACCCAGGTTTACTATACCCAGCAAAAAAAAAAAAAAAAAAAAAAAAAAAAAAAAAAATAAAAAAAAAGTCCAAAAAAAAAAAAAAAAAAAAAAAAAAAAACTTCCATTACATAAACAAGATGATAGACTTACATGTCTGGAAAAACCGACCCTTCGGAGAATACTTGAAGCACTTCAAAGGACAGAGGAGAGGAAGGAAATATCCCCAGGCACCTAGAAAGAGACTTAAAAAATCATAACTGCAGAAGTATAAAACCTAGACCAAAATGCAAATGGATAATAAGGTAAGAGGAAGCAACACACACATCTCCAATTATAACCTTAAATATTAATGGACTAACCCCCCAATCAAAAGACAACATAGACTGGGGATTGGATTAGGAAACCAGAACCCATCTATATGCTGTCTATTAAGAAACCCATCCTCACCCTCAAGGATAGGCACCAATTAGGTGAAAGGATGAAAAAATATTCCAAAAATTGTACCAAAAGGCAAGCAGGAGTTACTATTTTAACATCAGAAAAATAGACTTCAAAGAGAATAATCAGAAGAGACAAAGAGAGCCATTACACTTTTATCAAAGAAACAAATTAACCATGATGAATTCACAATCATGAATATGCATGCACAAAACTCTGGTCACCAAACTTTATAACAGACAATTCTCAAGGGCCTCAAGGCACAGATTAAACCAGCACACTCATTAGTAGGGGATTTATACTCCACAGAGCCCTTTGGGACAGGTCAACCAGGACAAAGACTAAACAGAGAAAAATCTGAACTGGAACAATACGATACATCAAATGGTCTTCAAAGACATCTACCAAATATTCTACCCAAACACCCGAGAATACACTTTCCACTGAGCACCCCACAGAACATTCTCCAAGTCGACCACATACTGGGACACAGAAAAAAAACCTCAACAAACTACAAACAAGGATTGAAATATTTTCCTGCATTCTATCAGACTACATTGCAAAAAAGCTCATAACAAGACAACAGGATAAGCCCTACTATCTACAAGAACACATGGAGACTAAACACCCCACTCCTTGAAAATAATGAATGGGTCAGAAAGAAATAAAGGAAAAAAAAAATAAAAAACATTCTGGAACTAAACAAAAATGACATTACAACACAAAAAAACTAGGGAACATTTCCCTACCGACGGGATTTATAGCCTGGGTGCCTACATTAAAACAAACAAACAAAACAACCAAACAACAAAACAGCAAGAGCACAAATAAACAACCGATCTAAACACTACCCCAGATCAACAAACACACTTGGCGGACCCAACAAATTGAAACCCCTCTAACTCCCCCCCAGGCACGGAGTATGCTTTTACGCGACCACATCATCCACAATGACTCAGAGAGAAATGCAATCAATGATACAACGTGACAGTCAAGATAATTTTGAAAGGAATAACACAGATAGATAGACTTCTAGCCCAGGTTAACCAAAGCAAGCAAGGCAAGTCCAAATCAATAGATCATTACACAATAAAAGGGAAAATATCAAATAGACAATGAAACGATCAGATAATCGCATACAGATACTTCAAAAACATATTACACCATGAAATTTGTGCAAAACACTAAGAGAAGAAGATGATATATAAAATCTTTGACATCACCAAAGCTTAAACCAGAGAGACTGACAGCTTAAAAACAGAACCATAATATTGAAGGAAATTGAAAACATAATAAAAAATTCAGATACCATCAACTAAGAAAACTCAGGCCAGATGTTTCACGGGCGCATAAATTCTATAAACACATTTAAAGAGGACTACAACCATTATTACTCAAAATGTTCAAGGACGGATACAGGCAGAGGGAAATCTCCCAAATTCCTTTTATGAAGCAGCATCACGCTATTACCAAAAAAAAAGGCACGATACAAACCAAAAAAGAGATATATAGGACCCATCTTCCTTTAATGAACATTAGATGGCAAAATCCTCCACCAAAATACATGAACTGCATACAGACCAAATCAAAAAGATCATCCAACAAGATCAAGTTGGCTTCATACAAGAGATGTATGGATGGTTCAACATACATAAATCAGTAAATATCATAAAATATCGAATTAAACTCTGGAACTGACAAGAAGCAAGATCAACGCTCATCTCCCAATCTCCAAAGCAGGAGAATAAGGCTTTATGATCAACTCCAATCCATCAACCCTCTATGCTTAAAGTCCGTAGGTGGCGTGGAAATTTGGAACCTCTGGGGGACAGGTGGGATAATGTACACAATTCCGTATGCATCTATAAGAATTCAAGGAATCTAAGGTTCCCACCCAAGTAAACAAACAACTACAAACCGAAAACAAGGGCTGACAATTTGGAAAAGGAAGGAGAAGATTGCCCCGACAACTGCCACAGAGTTAGTTTGCGAAGAGCAAAATCACCTCCACGCCAGAAGAGACTCATACGCTATACAAAGGAGACCACAAGGAACATATATTGCAGGGAGGGAAAACGATTGGGCAAACTAAGGTATCGAAGAGAGGATTAACCTTAAAAGGATAGGAAACTCCCGGCAAGGCTTGCCCTCGTCATCACTCTTCCATTCAATATATTGCTTCGAAACCATTTGCTAGGTCATAAGGCCAGAAAGGAAATAAAGGTCGAAAGAGAAAAATAAAAAAAAAAAAAAAACAGGAATAATGAAAAAGGAAAGTACGAAACTTCCCTTTTCTGCGATAATATGATGGTTACCTAAGGGATGCTAAAAAAAAAAAAAAAACAAAAAAAAATTAAAGTTTCAGGGTACGCGTGGAGAGATGGTTAAGGCAGGTTCTTTGCAGAGGACCATTTCATATTCCCAGCCCCCCACTGATGTCGGTTAACCAATCCAATCCATAACTCCAGTTCCCAGGGGAAATTCCAATGCCTTTCTCCCTGATCTTCATGCACATTGGCATCATACAACTACATACCGTCACATACTCATGTCGGCAAAAAATAATGCAACGAATATATAAAAATAAAATATAAACTAAAATAATTAAAAATTTACCAAAAAGTTCCTAGTTAAAAGTGGTTGGATACAACACAATTAAACCTAGAAAAATCTTGGTTAGACTTTTATTGTAATGGTTTTTGTTGTTTTCTTACTTTTCATTCTCTTTTAATTGATTGCTTTTTGTATTTCATACATATTTTCCAATTCAGTTCAGGATATTTCCCTTTCCTTTCCCCCAACCCCACCCCACCCCATCCCAGATATGCATTCTGCCATAACTGTCCTGCTATCTTCAGTTTTTTTTTCAGTTTTACGAATAATGTCGATAATTTATGAGTTCAAGATGTCCTTCATGTAAAACCACTTGCAAGCAGTTGTGCCCCAACCCAACAGCCCATGGGTCCCACCATCCAGCCAGGGGGGGGGCTGATATGTTCAATCAAGTTGATCAAATGAGTGTCTAGACTATATTCCGTACTGTAGTTTCACCATTCACCCCAACGCAAAGCCCTTCATTCTACCACACCCCTTTTCGTGCAACGATTGTTCTCCTATGCTTTAGAAAAGGGGCACAGGGTGCGTGACGAAGCAAACAACAGTCACTTTCTCTGGAGCTGTTGTCTTGGACTCTGGTCAATTTCTGGCTGTTTTCCATTTCACTGGGCTGACAGTTTGTCCAGGAATAACCTTTGTCCTACTAAATGAAGCACAAGTGATTAGATATATACGATATTGTAAAAGCAACACAGGAGGAATCTCTATACAGACTTCAAAAAGCTGATTTCTAATATACAAGGCTATGAGTCATACAAACAGCCTGTTACCTAGAAACGGGCACAAACACGCACAATTGACCGGACACAACCCAGTAGATATCAGAAGCCACCTTTCGGCTTACATTTGAAAAGCCACGCCCTTTCATACTTATAGGCTAAACTGTATAGACAAAAGACACAAAAATAGAACCATATCCCAAAATCTGAGATCGGGTAAAAAGGGCAAGATAGCATCTTTAGCCAATGGTTGCTGGCCAAAATTGCGGTCAACACTGTGAGACTAGTAGAAAAAAATTAAACCCCTACCCCTCTCTGCCTGTACAGAATCCAACTCCAAATGGATTCAAAGACCCAATGTGAAACCCTGAAACTCTAAGGTGATTAGAAGAAAAAAATTGGCAGCAACCTACAAGGACATAGGCATAGGAGAAGACTTTATACATCAGACAGAAAAACTGCACAGGAAACAACATTGACAATGATAAGGGTAGGACCTCATTAAACTCAAAAGCTCTGTACAGCACAAGAAACACATCCAGGAAGTGAAGAGAAAACCCACAGAGTGGGATGGGAATCTTCACCATGTGGATCATGTGACAGAGCATTAACTTGGCCAGAATAGCAAACTACCAAAAAAAAGAATATAAGAAAACAAATAGACACTGCAAACGATGGTACAAGAGGCTGAACAGAGACTCACTAAATGAGGAAATAAAGATGGCGGAGAAACAGCTGGGTAAATCATTTATTGACTTCTGTAGTGGAGGAATGGTGATGTCTGGCATGTTAGGTTGGCGTACCAGTGGTGTACAAGCGCCAGGAAGGCAGACAGAGGGTGTCAGGGATTCCCCTAGGGATACTGGAGTTAAAGATGGTTTCTTAGCTACCATGTTGGGAAGGGAATCGAACCCAGGTCTCTCGAAAGAACAGTCATGGCTTCGTAACTGACGAAACCAAAGCTCCAGCCCCAGATGATGAAAAATCTTAAAAAGTGTTCTAACATTATTAGTAATTAGGACAATTCAATTAAAAATCACTTTAAGATATTTCTCATTCCAATAAGACTGGGAACAAATGATTCCAAGTGCTGGGGTCAGAGGTTTGTGGGGAAAGAGGAACACCATACTGGCAGTGTAATTTAAACGACACCACAATGAAAAGCAGTGTGGAGAACACATTAAAATAACTCAAAATGCACATACACCTGACCAGTCATACCATTTCTGGGTATATACCTAAAAATCATCCTACTGGCGAGGATACATGCACCATCAATGCTTATTGCAAGCTGTTTCACACTAAGAGGAGCTGTGAAACCAACCCAAATGCCCCTTCACCAATGAGTGGATAAAGAAAATGTGGGTACTTGTCCAAAGGGTTGGGAGTGATGCATATCTAGAAACAACAACAACAACAACAAAAATCAACAACAAAAGGACTGCATTGAAAGGAACTTGACTGAAACAGTTGGAAATTCTGCATCTAAAACCAGTCAACTTCACATGGAGAATATTGAAGAAGGACTGAGAAAGAGATGAAGCATTGGAAATGCATGAATCGTGTGGTGGCGGTGGGTCAGAGTGATGAATTAATTAAACATAAATGGCCACCCCCAACAGAAAACTGGTACAGATACGGTCTATGCGTGTTTTCGAGTGTTGTAGTGGAGAGGGTGATACCACTGTTGTGGATGGTCTTAAGATATATTTTAAATATTCACAGTATATATTAAAACCTACTTTTCACGACCCTACATTCCATCACACCCACAAATTTTTTTTTACAAGTGGTAATTTACATGATTTTTTATCGTTTATTGAATAATGACCTTTCATTTACTTTCGGTTTTTTATTTTTAACTTGTCTGGAACTATAAGATATGATAGAAGTAGTGTTAAGATGACGAGAGGAATTAAGGGATCCACAGAAGAGTGCGTAATGGTGTATGCTTCCGAATCCATTGTGTGGCTGTGTAGGCACACGCAAGCCCCTAGCTAGGGTGGTAAGGCCAAACAGAGCAATGTAATGTATATTTCTCTTTTCGCAATGAAAGTAACTGTACGTGCTTAAAGTGGACTTGACGAAATCATAGTAGAAATGCAAAACTTTAATAAAATATAAAAAAAATTAATTTAAAGGGAAAAATATTTTATTCATTAAATTTCATTATAGGAAACTATTCTTTGAGAAGTTTTCACTGTGTTGATTTTTCCAAAAAGGATAGTATCTGGGGGGCTATCTGTGCATCATCCTTCCGATAGTATCTGGGGGGCTATTTGTACATCATCCTCTGACTGGGGCGACGTCGGGACGGGCCGAGGAGTCACCCCCGGTGCAAATACGGTGAGGTAAGGGCGAGGAGGGCCGGGAGATGGGAGGCAGCAGGAGACGTAGGGCAGGCGACGCAGCGCTTAGGGGGAGTTGGACGAAACGGGCGAAGGGGGCTGGCGAAGCGGTATACGGCGTACGTCAGAGCCGATAGGGATGGGGGGTATTTGAGCTCATTTGGGGGCTATGACGGTCATCCTTGCGAGAGTGGCGGGGGATTGATGATCCTCGATGTGGGAAGGCATTCAGTACGCGGACGCTTGCTGAGTGCATCTCAGTGCGGGATCTGCCTTATAGCGGGGGGTTGCTATGGTGGCATCGCATATCACGATAGGTCTGGGGGGCATTTGTACGCCTCCGTTATCAGCATGTGCAATCTCCGATAGTATTCGGTGGGGCTATTTGTACGTCATCCTTCCGATAGTATCTGGGGGGCTATTTGTACGTCATCCTTCCAATAGTGTCTGGCGGTTGTGCATCATCATTCGTGTATTGGGGCTTGTCGTCATCTTCCGATAGTTCTGGGGGGCTATTTGTACATCATCCTTCCAATAGTGTCTGCGGGGCTTGACGTCATCTTGTATGTCTGGGGCTTTGTCATCCTTCCAATAGTGTCTGGGGGGCTATTTGTGCATCATCCTTCCAGTGAGCTTGGGTTCTTCCTGATAATTTTTCCTTTTTTGTGCTTTGTCTTGTTTTGGGCTTTTTTTTGGCTCCTCTACTGTGGTTCCCAGCTGCCTGGAACTTGCCGTGCAGACCATCCCAGGCTGCTCGTCTATCTTTTTTTTTCTTATACAATTTTTATTTTTAATAATCATTTTTCTGAAATATGCACTTTGAAGAATTCTCAAAGCAAACCTACTCTTGTGAGCACATCCACATATTAAAATATTAATTTTATTACAACCATTCGACCTCTTCATGTCCTTCCAATCTTTTTTTAAATTAATCTTTTTTATGGTTAAATTTTATAAACTTTCACAAAATTTCTAATAAAAAAACATTTTAAAAATTAGGTCACTTCCCTTTCCATGCCCCACCCCAACTGCAGTTCCCTGCACTTTACCGTACTTCTTGCATCTTTTTCTGAGCTCCAGAGTTTTATCAATAAATATAATATATAACAAGATACATGTTATTGGCCTATCTTTTTTTTTTTTTTATATTTAGTTTTCAACAGGTCTCCCGTATCCCAGTGTCTAATCCTTCTTAGGACATTGCCTGATACTCAACGAGCTTTGCTTTCCTCCCAGTTTGCTAATAAGTGCACCAATCCCGGTGAGGCCTCTATCTTAAAGAGCTTTGCCTGCCTCTGCCTTCTGAGTGCTGCAGTTAAAGGTTTGAATCAGCACACCACATAAGCTAGCAAAAATACCTTAAGACTGAATACACAGCTGGAGGAAGCAGGAAATTGGAAGTTTCTACCCTCACTTGAGGGGTCCTTGAGGAAGGAACAGTGGAGAGGAAGACACAAGGAGTTGAGAGAGTGCCAGGAAGGAGGGAGGACTCACTCCAGCACCAGGAATGAGTATGTAGCAGAGGAATGGTGGGTTACCTTCAAGGATCAGAGCACAACACTGCACACTGCCCACCCATCCTGCTCCTGTGATCAGTGTTTTGGTGAGACATTTAAAGCCTTTTAAACTTTGTTTTACAGCACTAGGGAGCTAATCTAAGTCCTGTGCATGCCTGGCAAGTACGGTGTCACAGCCTGAGCCCTGATATCTGTTAAGAATTTTACTCTAAATAAAGTTATTTAAATGTTATAAGAAAGAAGTTTGCTGAAAGTCCCCTGCTGCCTCACACTAGCAGACTGTAAGCAAAAAGAAAGGACAAGAAACCAGTGACATCTTAAAAATGTAAAATTTCTCTGAAATAAAGGTTCAGAGATCACAAGCCATATCATATTGAAGCACTAAACCTCCTTGACTGACTTGAGTAGAGTAAAAGACATATGTGGTTTGTTAGACACCTTGGGTTTATTAAACCATAGGATTAAATTCTTAACCTTTATTCAAAAAGGATTAGTTGGAATAACTTAAAATTTTTATTTAAAGGTGATTATCTCAGAACTAAATCTGTGCTTTTAATCCTAGCACTGTTTGAGGCAGAGGGGGGGAGAACAGGCGTATGCTCTGTGAGTGAAGACCAGTGGCTTCTCTACAGAATGAGTTCCAGTGACACGCTGGGCTGGCATAGGAGACCCTGTTTAAAAGACCAAAAAAACAAAAAAAAAATAAAAATAAAATAAATAAATAAATAAAGTGTTGATGGCCTAGACTGAAGGAATCCATCTTGGGCTCAACTGGTGCCTCTTTCTGTCATTTATTTGTGACAATTGACTTTGAAACAACATATATTATTTCATTCTTGAATTAGTTATGGAAAAGATTGAGTGTGCATAATCTGTGTATATTTAGTTGCTTCATAATATATTCATAATCTATTCAGATTAGGAAATACAAACAAAGCTCTGAGTAGAGTTCTCACTTTGGGAGGCACAGGGAAATTAGTAAATTAACATAGAGGTTGATTAGTAAAAGATACCCTATGGTCCTAAATGACTGTACCTGCTGAGCAGTTTATACACAGTAACCAATTTACAGACTGTGAAAATGTTATTGTGTATCCTCCCTTCTTCTTACAATATAGCTCAGCAGACTTTTCAAAACAGTACAACAATTTGCAGGCACAGACAAGGGACCATGATAGCCCACACTGATGATTTAAGAAAAGAATCCAAGTTTTATAGCATGTGAAAAATGCAAGTTTGGCTTAGCTTTTATAGGGCAAAAAGAACCAAGATCCAAGAAACAAAACATTGTTTTTCCCTGCAGCTCTTTCACTGACCTTAAAAAAATAAATATTTTTATATGTATGAATGTTTTGGCTGCATGTATGTATGTATACCACATGTGTGCATGCAGTGCCTGTGGAGGCCAGCAGAGGGCATGGGATTCCCCTGGAACTGGAACTATGGACAGTTGTAAATCACTATCTAGGTGATGGGAACTAAACCCAGGTCCTCTGCAAAAGCAGTCAGTGCTCTTAATTGCTGAGTTGTTCTCCAACTCCCTCTTCTAGTGATTTTTAAACTATTCTAGAATTGCATAGGAAATATTTGATTGGCAGAGGATGAGCATAACTCTAAGGCAATGGTTCTGAGAGTATGCTTCTGCCAAGCTCTGAGTCCCTGTTGACTTTTCGGTGGTCTAGGACGTTTGGTTTATTTCCATGATAGTGCTAAGACGCTACTTGCTGTGTATTACATTAGCATCTGCACATCAGTGTCACCAAAACTGCTGGTGACATAGGCAGGGCACTGAGCAATCACCACCAAAAGACATTACACTGTCCATCACACACTAGGTAAAGAACAAGTCTCAAGATCATTAATTAAACAATATAAGTCACTGTATATTAATTCCTGAGTATGTGTTTTCTCCAGCATTCCTCAGTACAAACTGGGAAGTACCCACAAAGCACTTTGGCAAGCTGAATTCAGAAGGTACCGTTTTGGAACTTGCTCAGTCGGCACAGTGAAGGTGAGACCACTGGTACTATTAATTGGCATGGTTTGAATTTTAAGTATTGGATGATAAAATGGACGAGTATTTGGGAGATTTGAAGTGAATTGCTATTTTCCAGATGACAAACATGGTTTGAAATCATGAATGTGTAAAAGTAAAAAAAAAAAAATCTGAGTTCAGTGTCACAGGGTATAAAAAGAGTTCACCAATAGTCTGCGCTCCATATTGAGCCAACCTTTAAAAAACTAATGTGCCAAGTTCAGGTATAGAATCAAAGAATGACATCCATAATTCTCTGAAAAGGCTCTGGAGACATCTCTCTCCTTCCCAACAGGGCAGTTTCTTGCTGTCCTTCAGACTAGTGCATCGCAGCAACAGTGCCACGTTTCATCAAATTCCATTACTAATATTCAGCTACTTATTATTCTCATGAATAGCTATCCTTAAAAATAAGGTTAGTTATATTATTAGTGAGATACTAAAAATTTTAAATTTCTCATTTTTAATTTCTAGTAAATATAAATATTAATAGACATACAAACAAAAGCTCTTAGATATCATTAATAATTTTAAAGAAAGTATGAAGTTTCTGAAGCCAAAAGTAACAACCACTAATTTTGATATAGTCTTAAATATTAAAAATTAGATTTAATTATTTTTTGAGATAGTGTCACTCACTGTGTAGCCCTGGCTGGTCTTCAACTCAGTTATCTTCCTGCCTCTGGCTCCCTAGTGCTGTGATTAGGGGTATGCACCACCATGACCAGCTGGATTTAATTAAAGTTTTATTTATTTAAATATTTATCTTTATCTTATGTGTATGAGTATTTTCCTGTATGTAGCTAGGTGCACCTGGGTTGTCCAGTTTATGTGGAGCTCAGAAGAGGGCGTTAGGCCTCCTAGAACTGGAGGTATGGATGGTTCTCAGCCACCGTGTGGGTGCTGGGAACGAACCCAGATCTCCTGCAGGTGCAGCCAGTGCTTTTAACTTCTGAGCCATCTCTCCAGACCCTGGCTTTAATTATTATTATTATTATTATTATTATTATTATTATTATTATTTTTGGTCTTTTTGAGACGGGGTCTCCCTTTAGTCCCAGCTGGCCTGAAACTCGCTATGTAGACCAGGCTGGCCTTGAACTCACAGAGATCCACCTGCCTCTGCCTCCTGAGTGCTGGGATTAAAGGTGTGTGAACCACACCCGGCCTGGATTTAATTTTTAACAGATAAAATTATATATGGCACACATGTTGTTTTGATGTATGTGTGCATTTTGAAATGAGTACATGGAAGTAATTACCTCACATGCTATTTTTTTTTTTTTTTTGGTATTTTTTTGAGACAGGGTCTCCCTTTAGTCCCAGCTGGCCTGGAACTCGCTATGTAGACCAGGCTGGCCTTGAACTCACAGAGATCCGCCTACCTCTGCCTCCCAAGTGCTGGGATTAAAGGTGTGCATCACCATGCCCCGCTGCATGCTATTGTTTTGTGGTGAGAAAGAACACTTAAAAAGTACTCTCAGCAATTTTTCAAGGGTAGTTGCTACTAACCACGACCGCTATGCTCTACAATGGCCCTGTGAACTGATCTGATTCTCTGACTGAAAGTTCACACCACTCTTATTCCTTTCTAAATTTTTATTTATTTATTTATTTATTTATTTATTTATTTATTTATTTATTTATATTTTTGGCTCTTTTGAGACAGGGTCTCCCTGTAGCTCCAGGTGGCTATGTGGAGAAAGCTGGCCTCTGACCTCATAGAGAACTGCTTGCCCCATGCCTCCCAAGTGCTGGGATTAAACATGTGTACCCAGCTACTCTATCTTTTGAGATACAGATCAAAGGGATGGAGTTTATGTGTATAGAAACCAGCAGGGTCAGGATGGTAAGCTGTTGCTGGTTAATCTTCACACCAAGTCTAAGAGTTAGGTATCATCTCTATTTTGTGGCTGGGGAAACTGAGTCTCAGAGAACTTTAACAATCCTGAGAGGATGAGGAGAGAGAAATAACAAAAAGTAAAACTATGTTTAGCTGAGAGGAGGAACAAGTGATTTTATTGTGTGTGTTGTGTGTCCTTGTTTGTATGTGTACATACTTGTGTGGGTGCACGTGCACGTGTGTGTGGAGACCCTGAGTTGACTTTAGGAGTTTCCCTCAGTCACTCTACACCTTGTTTTTTGAAGAGTTCTTCACTGAACTTGGAGCACATTGATTGGTCAGGTTGGCTGGCCCAGGCCCTTCAGAGACCTGCCTATCTCAGTACCCTACTTTGTACTGGGGTTAGACACATACCATCACGTACAGCTTTCACTGGGTGGGTGCTGGGGATCTAAACTCAGGTCCTCTTGCTTCTGTGGTGGGCACTTCACTGACAGCTGTCTCTCCAGCCCCATGGTTTTCAAATAGACCAGAATAAAGATGGAGCAGTAGTATAATGTAGTAAAATTGAGTTTAAAAAAAAGTTATTTTAATTTTATGTGTGTGCATGTATTGGCTACATGTATGTAAGTGCACCTGTGTCATGCAATGCCTGAGGAGGACAGAAGAGGGCATCAGATCCCCTGGAACTAGAACTATAGACAGTTGTTAGCCACCATATGGGTGCTAGGATTTGAACCTGGGTCTTCTGCAGGAACAGCCAGTCCTCTTAATCGCTGAGGCATCTCTCCAGCCCCGTAATATTGATTTTTATCTGCTTAAATATAAGAATAGAAAGAAAAGTGACATGAAAGTGCCATGTAGAACAAGCCATAGAAGTCTGTGCTTATAACATTCCAGAAACAATGGAAGGTATGCATGCTGACTGAGAAAGTTGAAGGATTGAAGTCCTTGTCTATTGTAATGTCATCAAAATAACTACTGAGCTGAGCCATAAGTGTGTCTTATAATTTGGGTTTCCCTTTTTTTGGTATGTCACAACCTAGAAGTGCACCTGACTCCATTGATCTGCCTGTTACATGGGTCGAAAATGGTTTCTGAAAATGCATTAGTTAGAAGCAAGCCCTGAACCACCTGAGGTCAAGCTATCGAATTTCAGAAACTTTACTTAAAAACTCCTGATAATTATAACTCTGAGTGTTGTATAAAAACCTAGACTCTCCTTTCCATATTCAGGATATGGTCATAGAATATTTTTTTATTTGTCTATTTGTATTTTATGTGTCTGAGTGTTTTGCTTGCACATATATAAGTGCATCTATATGTGTAATGCCTGTGGAGGCCAGAAGAGGGCATCAGATCCCTTGGAACTGGAGTTACAGATAGTCGTTAATTACCATGTGGATGTTGGGAACTGAATCCTAGTCCTCTGCAAGAGCAGTCAGTGCTCTTAAGCACTGAGCCATCTCCCCAGCCCCATGGTCATAGAAATTTAAAATGCAGTTTAAATAATTTAATAGCGAATATTCAAGAAATGGTGCCACATTCCTTTCCTTTGCTCCATTTATTGGAAACTCTTCAAATCTAAAAAACTATAAATTCTATAACAACCCAATAATCATAAGTATTATTCTTTGATATAGTTACTTTTGACATCCAGACAATTAGACAACTTCTCTAAATATATCTTAAAAATGAAACAAAATATTCCTTCCCTGGAAAGCCGCCAGTGCGGTAAAAAGAAAATTCTAAATGTGATGAGTCTGGATGAAGTTGCATTTTAGCATTTTTGAGACAGCGTCTAACGTGTAGGCTGGCCTTGCACTCCCTCTATAGTTCACAGTGGTCTCAGCCTTAGTCTTTGCCTCCTATGTGCTAGGATTACAGGGTTGCATCACCAAACCTAGCAGAATTTTGGAATTTTTTAATTATTTTTTGGTCTTTTCGAGACAAGGTCTCCCTGCAGCACCAGCTGTCCTGGAACTCACTCTGTAGACCAGGCTGGCCTTGAACTCACAAAGATCCACCTGCCTCTGCCTCCCCTGTGCTAGGATTAAAGGCGTGCACCACCACTCCCGGCAAGAATTTTGAAATTTTAAACCCACCAGTCACTGTGGAGGCCATGTGTTTTAATAATTAAAATGGCTAAAATCATAAGATTTACATGAAGTAAGCTGCTTTCCAGGCAAAGCTTCTGTGGCCAGCAGTGGGCTCAGCGGGAAAGGACATTTGCCACTCGCTGATGTGAACCAACTACGTGAGTTCAAGCCCGAAAACCCACGGAAAGGGGGAAGGAGATGACTGAATCCACAGTTGTCCTCTGACCTCTACACATGTGCTGTGGGACATGTACTCCTCATAATATACATACATGCACATATACATGCATACATACATACGTAAAGGAACAAAGGAAAAGCTTTTGAGGTTTGGAATATAACAAGGCTGTGCTTGATAGCTTTAGCTGTTAACTTGACACATCTGAGACGGAACTTTGAGAATTGCCTCCATTGGACTGGCTTGTGGCCGGCCATGTCTGTGGGGCATTTTCTTGACTGTTGAGTGGTATGGGCGCTGCACTGTCCACTTGGGGCATTGCCACCCCTGGGTAGTACTGTGTTACATAGGAAAGCACGCTGAGCACATCCAGGGAGCAGGCCAGTAAGCAGTGTTCTTTCAGGGTCTGTGCTCAAGGTTTCTCCCCTGAGTGCTTCCTTGGCTTCCCTTGATGACAGACTATGCTTGTGAGGTAAATAAACCCTTTTCTTCCTACGTTGTTTTTGGTCAGAGTGCTTTGTCACAGTAATAGAGAAGATAACTAGATCAAAGGCCTACCAAATTTGGAAGGCATTTGAAAAAAAAATAAAGATAAATGAATGCAAATAGTTCTTATTTATTTATTTATTTATTTATTTTTGGCCTTTTTGAGACAGGGTCTCCCTGTAGCCCCAGCTGTCCTGGAACTCACTCTGTAGACCAGGCTGGCCTTGAACTCACAAAGATCTGCCTGCCTCTGCCTCCCAAGTGCTAGGATTAAAGGTGCGCGCCACCACACCCGGCTAATAGTTCATATTTAAAGCCTGGTATCTATCCCCTGACAGAAAAAGCAGCCAATGTGAGTAAGTCTAGCATTCTAATTTGGGTCACCATCCCAGTTTGCTTTTTGTTGCTGTGATAAAACACTGACCAAAACCAATTAATGGAGAAAGGGGTTTACTTCACCTTCCAGCTCCCAAGTCATAACCCATGGCTGGGGAAAGTCAGCACAGGAGCCTGGAGCAGGAGAGAAGTAGAGAGCTGGGAGGAATGCCGTGTCCTGGCTTCCTTCCTCTGGCTTGCTCAGCTATGTTTATAATGTCCCAGGCCCACCTGCTCAGGGTCGGCAATGCTCAGAGTGGGCTTGGTCCTCCTACATCAATGAGCAATCAAGACAGGGCCCCATAGACATGTCCACAGGCTGGTCTGATAGAGAAAATTCCTTAATTGAAGTTCCCTCTTCTCAGGTGATGCTATTTTGTATCAAGTTAATAGAAACTAGTCAGCACAGCCAAAGTAGCTTCTCTGTGTTCCACAGTGATGGCCAGAGGCGCCACAGTATAAGAATCTGGGAGCTGGAACTTATGTGCTTTGAGGCAAAAGGTCACCAGCTTCAAATGCTTTGGGTTCAGGTGTATAGTGCACAGTTTGTACAGAAACTTTGTGTTTTTCTTGATAGTCAAGCTGACTTTACATACATTAAAACTATAATCAGAAAGGTCACATACATAGTATTTCCCATGTTACATGATTTTATGACAAAATATTTTTTTCATGAAGCTTAAAAATTTGTTTCATTTTTTCTGAGTCAATGCATTTAATTATTGTTATTTTTCACGAACATGGGTGAGGGGTTATTTACAGGGACATGGACACCAGTGGCTACACTACTGAAGAAAAGATCTCTCCCATCCCCCAGCAAACCTCTATTAACCTCCTCCAAAGAGGAGTGGAGGCTTGTGAGTCCCTCACCAATCCATGATTTTTGTGGAGCTTTTAGCTTAAAAATGTCTCTCTGTGAAAATATGAGTCTGAGTAGAACTCTAGCTGGTACTCTGTTTCCAGACCACAAATTTGGTGTTCCTGTGAAATGTGTAATGAGACTTTGGGTGTGATTTTATATTTAGCCCACTTAGCTTGAATGAGTGCATTTGTCTCTAACAATGAAACTTAATTCATATCAGGTGAACGAGGGGCTACATCTGGTCCTGCTTAGGACGCCGTGGTCACGAGTTTATTTCAACAGGGAAAGGAAAAGCCATGTTACCCGCAGCTCTGATTTGAGATTCTGGATTTGGCCTCTCTGTAGCCGCTTGGAACCGGGCCATGGATCAGTTGTCATGACTCTCCTCCCACATCTTGCTCTCCCAGTTTGAAATAAGCACAGTGCTCTTTTATCGCCCCACATGCCGTACAATACCCAGGCACCTGGCTCCGTCTTTGCAAACTTCACATGCCTATTTCTTTCCCCCAAACTGTGTCTTCTTGCAAAGAATTACAGGAGGACATTTGCTTAGTGACCATTTTTAAGTTATTCACAGGCTCTTTCCAGTTCCTTTTGAGAACATTCAGAATTCATCTGGTTCATCTGGCTTTGGTATGAATGGATTTGGAAAATCATGTTGGAATGTGAATCCAAGCATCACAAGTTAAAAAGATTATTACCTAGGGCCGGCCATGATGGTGCATGCCTCTAATCCCAGTACTCAGGAGACAGAGGCAGGCAGATCTCCGTGAGTTCAAGACCAGCCTGGTCTACACAGTGAGCTCCAGGCCAGCTAGGATTATTACCCTCAGTGTCAAGCAGCTGCACGATGCCAGTGGCAATAGTTTCCGGAAGGATGATTTCTGGTTTAAATCCATGCTTTTTTTTTCTTTTTCCAACATGAGAGCAAGACAGAGAGCCAGCAGCAGCGAAGCATTCAGCTACCTCACTTGATGCAGCTACCTCACTTGATGCAGCTACCTCACTTGATGCAGCTACTTCACTTGATGCTTCCACTGGAAGCTGTTTAATAGAAAGATAGACCAGCATTCAGCTACCTCACTTGATGCTTCTACTGGAAGCTGTATAATAGAAAGACAGACCAATAAGACTTTTAAAAAGATGAATAAACTCTTTTTTAAACATATTAAAAATTTTCCTGTACATGTGGGTTCACACCTGCCATAGTTAATATGTGTGTGTGTGTGTGTGTGTGTGTGTGTGTGTGTGTCACAGGACAATGGAAATCGGTTCTTTCCTTCTACATGGGTCCTGATAATTGAATTCAGGTAGTCAGTCTTGGCAGCAAGCACTTCTATGTCAATTTGAATCTAAATTCAAATCTAAAAGGTCAAAGATCAGGTTTAGGATACTATGTTTCAAAAAGATAAAAAAAAGTTCTGTGTTATAGATACAAAAAAAAAAACAAACAAAACAAAACAGTAGCCTCAACATCTAAGGACCCAAGGAGTTTGAATCAGGGTCCCCCTGAACTGTGGGATCTATACCTCACCTCCTCTGTCCTGTTCTGGGCTTATGCTTTGATTTAAGGGGGTACTAGGTAAATGTACAAATACCGAGTGCTCGAGTGGATGGAACTGGTAAATGAAAGCTTAAAGGAGCCAGGGGCTCCCACCTCCCCCCCCCAAAACCCCGAGAGACCCCTGAGGATCAGATTCTCAACTGATCTCAAGAAAGCAAAAACCTTGGTCAATCTGGGCTAATTGTGTAGACTTAAGCATCCAAAAGGAAAGTAAAACCAGAAATAAATAATCAGTAAGACCAGGGAAATTGTACTTCAGATATAAAACTTGAGATCTTAGTAAAAAGACAAAAAGAAAAAAGAGAGAGCACTGTTGTTTGGGCCATCTTCAATTCTTACTGGCAAGTGCATCTGCTCTGTGGCTGCCACTGCTTTTGCTACTCTTCAAAGACATGAGACACAGGCTTTTTACCCTCCAATATGGACTGAAGACTCATGTCTCTCCAAGAATTCTTCAAACCTTCAATGCCAGATGGGGACTACTGAGATACCCAGTTTGTAGACTGAGCAGCTAAGGGGATTTCAGCCTCTTCAGAGTATAGACTGTCATTTTTGGACTACCCAGGCTGTATCATGGAGGCCAGTGCAGGGGGATCAAGACAGGACACATGCTTAATGGACTTTATTTGGGGGACCATGGGAGGGAAAAACCCCAGTGTGGAGCACAAGGCCAGGATTAATGGTTGTTTGGGATTGCCAAGAAGGAACCTTCAAGCACTTCCTTAAGGAAGACATGACATCTTTTAGAAAAAAAATCCTCCAATTCAGGTAATATGTGTATGTATGTATGTATATATTTATGTATGTATATATTTATGTATATATATAACTATGTATATATTGAAGCAATACAAGGTAGAGAGAACAACAGCAAAAGAACTGGAAAAAAACCCTCTGGAAAGATTCAGAAAAAGATGCAAGACATATATGGCAGAGTGCAGGGGCTCAGGTGGGGTGGGGGTCATGGAAAGGGAAGTGACTCTAAATTCAATTGAGAAAGGATGTATGATTTATGGAAAAAGTTTAATAATAGTAAAAAAATATCGAATGCTTCTTCCTTGCAATCCCAAGAGTTTGGGCTGTTTGCTCTGATTCGAACATACATAACACACAGGGGCAGCAAGGGGGACAAGGCAGCAGCTTCGTGTGGGGCCTCAGCCGCCGGACGCCCTCCATCTCGCATCTGCTCTCATTTACTATGTTCACTGCACCTCGACCATGAGAATGCTCGACCATGAGAATTCTGAAGGCTGGGTTTTCCTCCATTTCATCTTCTGTGTCCAGCAGAGACGCCCTTGGGCAGCAAACACTCGATCCATGTTTGCTGGCTGCATGTGTGAAATTGAAATATTTTTCTTCAAAAGCCCTGCTGAATAGCCCTCTTGCTTGCTTCATCTCACGAAGGTGGCTGTGACCTTCACTAGGCTGAGTTAACCTAGAGTGCAAGATTTGATCTGTGTGACTTTTTATGAAGTGGCTTTCTACTTAGAGCTGTAATATGAAAGCTCTATTTTGGAAATGATGCACAATCGAGTTTGTCCAAAGGACAGCTGACTAAAACTTGGGGAGCCTGTGATAGCTGCACACATAGCATGTGGCTAAACAGTACGTGTGATGTGCTTCTTTACAGTCATGAGCCCTATATTATGCATATATGTTTTGAATGACATTTGAATAAAGATGTAAAAGAGCTCTAAAGAGACTGGAGCACTCCTGGGCTTGGTAGCCTCTGGGGTTTGATAACTGTTTCCAGCCCAGTTATACCACTATCTCTCCATGAACACTGGTGCCCACCGCTGGAGCACTCACGAATATTCAGATTTTGTTTTTCTCCTTACTGGGAAGGTTATCTTTCTGGTTGCTCTGAAAATCAGCTGACAACCAGTTCCCATGATGCTCTAAGGGCTGTCAAGCTGTCCATCAAGCTGTCAGCTGACCAGTGGTCCCCATGATTCTGTTAGACCTCCAGTATGAAAGACTGAAAGGCACTGTTATCTGTCTGTTGTGAATGGGAGCTGTTTGGGCTTTGATAAGATATCACTTTTCCCAGGTGAGAGGTGGCTGACAGCAGATCCAGGCAGAACAACACCGAGACAGCCAGCCAGGACCACAGGCTTCCAACGGCTGCAGCCTGTGCTCATCACTTTCCTCACATTTAAGTTTCAGATTTATCCTTCAGTAATTCAGCAACAGTTATTTCTCTTTGAAGCTTGCAAATAAAAATGGCTGCTGCTTTCATCCTGGGGATAGAATGTTTTTTTTTCTTTTATTACTTTTTTATTTTTTTTCATTTTTTAACAATAAGTAATAATTATGAGTACAAGCATCCTTCATGTAAAACCAATTTGCAAGCAGTTGTGCCCAAACCCACACAGTCCAAGGGTCCCACCATCCAGCTGGGGAGCTTGTATGTTCAATCAAGTTGATCAAATAAGTGTCCAGTCTATATTGCTGTAGTTTCACCATTCACCCCAATCGCAGCCCTTACATTCTATCACACCCCCTCTTCCACAGATTGTTCCCTAGGCTTAGAAAAGGGGCACGGGTGGATGAGAAGCAAAACAGTCTACTTTCTCTGGAGCTGTTGTTTTGGACTCTGGTCAATTCTGGCTGTTTCCTTTCATGGGCCGACAGTTTGTCCAGGAATAACCTTTCAATCCTACTAATGAAGTACAGGCAATTAGATATATAGGTACTTAAACAGTACTAATTGTTATGGTAGGTTACTTTGGTATAGACACAGATATTTGGGTGGCATGTTAATCTATGAATTACATTTTTTCTGTAAAATATGACAGGGTCTTACTGTGGCTTATAACATCTCCTAACCTCTAGAGGATATAAGCTTGTGGCATCAGCCATGGGTTATTCCTCCAAGGAGAGAACTAATAGCCAATTAGATTTGGGATATACAGGCATATGGCTGCCTCTGCTACACAGTATTTCCAGGCAGGTGAGGGGCTGACAGAGGAGTCTTGCTTGACTCAAGGAAACATATATTTGCTTTATTGGTTTAGTGGCCTTTGGTAACACTCTCTGGTATTCCAGAGACCAACTGTACACTTGCAAGTGCGGTTTCAATGCATCTTTCCCATGCTTATATCAGGTCTTTGACAGCAGGGCCTTATCACCTCTCTTCTTGCAGGCATCCCAGTTTATAGGCAAGAAGCCTTTACCTTTCACTGAAAACACAACCTACTTGATTTATGATGCTGATCCTGCTGACGCCATCATCTACTTTTCAAAAAAAGTACAGGAAAAGAAACAGATTACTGTACCAAATGAACTAATTTTGGTACTTGATATATAATAAAATTAATGACTTGTGTTTGTGAGGTTATTGTTAACATGACTTAGTTTTAGTGTTGGTATATGTTAGTTTACATTTTAGTGTTTATGTTTAGGCTAACAAGTAAAATACACTATGAGAAATGTTATGATGTATATTCAGATCTTTACTTAAAATTTTTATTTATCATTGTGTATGTGGTGTGTGTGTGTGAGAGAGGTGTGTGTGTGTGTGAGGTGTGTGTGAGAGGTGTGTGTGTGTGTGAGGTGTGTGTGTGTGCATGTGTCTGTGTGTGTGTGTGTGTGTGTCTGTGGGCCATACATGCCACAATGTGTGTGCAGAGGTCAGGCCTGGTTTGTGGAGTTGGTTCTCTCCTTTAACATTTATGTGGGTTATGGGAGGGTCCAAACTCTCAGGTCAACAGGCTTGGAAAGCATGGTTACGACCCCACTAAGCCATCTCCCTGGCTCTCACAGGACTTGCTATTTCCTGGCTCTGAATTACACCAGTACACTAGAAGTAGATTCCCACACACCATCACGCATGGGGGTAGGAATAACACCCTATGACTCTAACCAAGACAGGGCTAGGAAGGCTATGTGCAAAGAAGGGGAGGGTTGGGGGGCAGTCTTTCTGAGGGAAATCTGCCTGGAAAATGGGTACATTTTAGTGTCAGACATGACCTTGCATTTAGGGTTGGGTTATGTGGATTTCCACATCCAGTGGATATCAATAGAAACTTGGGTAACAGGCCCAGTTCTCGAACCCTGACTATGTGTAAGGATGGCCTTACTCTTGGGGTTGCTCTTGAGCTCGCCTCTCTTCCTGATGCTCTGACAGGTACTGACAGGTTTCTCCTGTGATTCTGTACCTCTAAAAGCCATCAGGACCAAATGGCCCCTTGGAGATCACTCAGGGAGGCAATGTGCCCTTGTTTATTGTGGGTTTTTAGCAAAATACAAGGTCAGCAGGTGCTAACATCACCACCTTGTGTACAAACGTTTTTTTGCACACAGCCTT
Organism: Rhizomys pruinosus; assembly: GCA_009823505.1. Taxonomy (NCBI): domain Eukaryota; kingdom Metazoa; phylum Chordata; class Mammalia; order Rodentia; family Spalacidae; genus Rhizomys; species Rhizomys pruinosus. The sequence goes on from VZQC01014822.1 coordinate 2,364,664, forward strand.
CTCTAGTCCTTAGAAGTATTGTAGCACCATAGCAATGCCACCGACAGACAACAGTTACATAACTTTGTGGTTTGGAATCTGAAAAGATAAACCACTGATTCTTTTTAGTTCTTTGTAATTAGTTAACAACCCAATACTTCTCTGCACTCACATAAGAAACAAAAATGGCCTTAAACCTTCAAGGACTGACACCCAGTGTCAGACAACCGGGCCAATGGGTCAGGAATTGAGAAGAAAGAAGCCAAGAGGATGTCTCAGCAGGTAAGGGACCTTGCCACCCAGTGGTCTGATCAGCAGGTAAGGGATCTTGCCACCCAGTGGTCTGATCAGCAGGTAAGGGATCTTGCCACCCAGTGGTCTGATCAGCAGGTAAGGGATCTTGCCACCCAGTGGTCTGAGTTGGATCCCTAGGACCCACATGCTGGAAGGAGGAGCTGACTCCTGCAAGTTGTCCTCACTCCACATATGGGCTCTGCCTGCTCACGCACACCTTCCACAAATAAATAAGTGAATAGTAATGAAGCATTTAAAAAGAAAGGTGAAGAGACTTGAACTTCCCAACTCTTGGCAGAGCCAGCAGCTCTGTGCCACCTTGTTCCTGACTCTCAGATGCCTTTACTAAGTCATTTTTAGTTTCCAGTAGGCTAATGTTGGAAGCTATTGCTTACTTGAAGACATCTCTGTACAAAGAGAGGAAACTTTTGAGGTCCTGGATGTCAAAGTTTTTTCCCTAGAGGCTCCGGCATGCCACACAGCCCCCCAGCAAGTGCACAGTCCTCCTTTTTTTTAATTAAAAACTTCTTTATTGGATTGTTTTGAATTTTATCTTGGTCCTGTTTAGACCCTCCCCATATGCATCTCCCCTCCAACCACAGTCCATGCATTCTGTCATATATGTTAAGGCCTATTGAGTCAAGTTTGTGTCCATAAATGTCCCTTGGTAAGAGCTCACCTACTGGAGCCTGGTCAAGCTGTCTAGCATCACTCCGTTAAAGATGACCAACTCTCTTTCACTCGGCAATAATCAGCGGTTCATAGCTCCTCAGCTAAGGTTGGGACTTCTTCCTGTACGATTCTTAATAATCCGTGGAGAGCCACAAAGCTGACCGCCCTATCACTTTTTCAGAAAGATATGACCTGATCACTTCTTGCCTTGTACTGCAATGAAGGATTTGGTGGCCAGGGAGGTGAGGGAAAGTCTCCAATGAGCTCTACAGCCCACAGGACATAAGTGAAGTGTTCCTCATAATATAGACTCTAGTCCATCTCTAGGAAAAGCTAATCTTACATTTGTATTTTTCCATAGTTTCTCTCTTTAGGTAAGTGAACTCATTTTAAAATTTGTTACCTCACTGGACTGGCGTGATAGGCTGGGAGGTAGAGCTGGCATGGCATGCGTGATTGGGATCCCCTGCATCCACATGAAATAGCCAGCCTGGTGGCGTGCTGGTAATCCCAAGTATGGAGGCAGACACAGGTGGATTCCTAGGACTCCCTGGCCAGCCAGCCCAGCCTAATAAGTGATGTCCAGGCCAAAGAAAGACCCTGTCTCAAAACAAGATAGACAGCTCCTGAGGAACAGCATGTGAGTTGGTCTCTGGCCTTTACATGCACATCTCCACACACACAGATGACAAAGATAGTCATTAGTTCACACAGTAGCAAAATAAAAACTGTAATGTCGAAAGTGGCATCTTGTAGGTCTAAAATTTTTTACTTAAAGATGAAATCTGGTTCTATGTTAAAAATATTTACTTAGGATATTTAAAAAATTTGATTTATTTATGATTTAAAATATTGTATTTATTATTTTTTAAATTTTAAGTGCATGAGAGTATTGCCTGCATGTGTGTAAGTATATTCATGTCATGCAGTGCCTTTGGTGGTCAGAAGAGGGTGTCAGATCCCAGGAACTAGAGTTATAGATGGCTGTTAGCTGCCATGAAGGTGCTGGGAATCGAACCAAGGTCCTCTGCAAGAGCAGCCAGAGCTCTTAACTGCTGAGCCGTCTCTCCAGCCCCACTTAGGATGTTTCTAAAAGCAAAGGATAGTAATTCAGATTGTGAATGTCTCTCTCTCTCTCTCTCTCTCTCTCTCTCTCTCTCTCTCTCTCTCTCTCTCTCTCGGATTATTTTAGGTAGAAGTCCACTTGACCAGCCCACTGGGTTTTGCAGCGCTGATTTCTCAATACATTCTTCTAACACTAGATTGAGATAAATTTGCAAAGAGCATAGTTTTGACTGAGTTTGAGTTGCTGTTTTCCATGCTGTGTGATATGAATGGTTATTTAGAGTTCTTCATGGTTTCTAGGAAGAAATTTGTTTTCTTTTAAGATTCGTTTTCATTTTTATCTATGTGTCTCTGTGTGGGTGGAGGAGGCCAGAGGGAGGTGTTAGAGCCTTTGGAATTGGAGTAACAGGTAGTTGTGAGCTACCCACTGTGGGTGCTGAGACCACCAAGCCATCTCTCCAGCCCATGCAGTTCCTTTTGTGTCAACAGTGACCCTGCCAGTTGGCAAGGCAAGATGCCTAAGATCACAAAGATCAGAGAGTGACAGAAACGTCGGCCACTGAGCAGGGAAGGCACCCAGGTCTGCTGATCTCTGGTTGCTTTGGTTGTTGAGGGCCAGAGTGGCACCTTAAGGCCAGAGATCCTAGGAATGAAGGCTGTCTGCTAGAAGCTTAAAGCTTGACCCAGGTTTGGTTGGTGTCTATTCATGAGGGGTTTTGAGCTGGGCAGCCAGCCTGGTGCCATGCTGTCAATCAAACGCAGAAGCAGGAGCTCACTGCTGACTCGAGTTCTTCTCTTGGGACTGAGCACACACTGTAGAGGTTGCTTCAGGTTGCTTCCTCTCCTTCCTCTAACAGAGTCTGCATGCTTACGTGCAGGTGTGACTTGGGAAGAGTGAATATAATTTTTTGAAATCTTCCTCAAAGGAAGAAAGATCTGCAGATGCTGCCTCATGATTTCAGAAGGTGCCAGGCTCCCACGCAAGTGTGACCTACTGGATACTCCACAGTTATTGCATGTCTGGTGATTAAAGAGGCCAACCACTTGCAGCCTTTACCATGAACCTGTCAAGCTTCAGAATGTCTGGTGGGCACTGCTTCCCTTGACCGATCCACTTAAGTCAAGATGTGACCAGGTTGGCTAAAAGCACAACGCGAATATGAATTGAAGTTTGGCTCAGTTGCTCATGGACTCTAACACTCTACAAGAGACATGAAATACAGTGCGGACATGTTTTAATCAGGTAGCCGAAGTATGACCTTGGGTTTCTGCCCCTCCTCTCTCTTGCCTCCCCTGTGCCACTAGCTCCAGGTTTATGTGTGCTGGGAGTCAAACCAGGGTTTCATATATGCTATGAAAGCCACATCCCCAGCCCTAAAGCTTTTGTTTTTAATTTTTTAAATTTATACATAAGAATAAGGAAATACTGTTTGTGGGATTGATAAGCAATGTTTTACCTTTTCCAAAATATCTAGAGAACAGCGTCCTGTGGACAGAACCTCGCTCAGTATTCCTCTGCTGGTTAATGAAGGCTGGGCTGAGTGAACCTGCTCTGCTTACAACAAAGAGGGGAGCCATGGGTTTTGCTGACAGCTAACTTTATCCCTCATGCTCAAAATCATGACCATGAAGCCCTCTGCATGAGCAATTTTGGGACTAAAAGGGGACATCTAATTTCTTTTTCTGTACCAAGCCAAAGAAAAGGGGAGGAGCCTCCTCTCTGTGGGTTTCTGGTTCAAAGTTTCCCTTCTTATCTATTTTCCTGCAGTTTGAATTACCTTCTTTTCCTCAGACTAGTAAGGCAGTGAAGAGATGTTTGTTCTGCTAATTAACTTTATTACCCTGATAACTCCCTGTGGCCTTCTAAGAAAACAATTGCCCTTACTTTTTTTTAACCCCCACTAGCAAAAAAAAAAAAAAAAAAGAGGAAAAAAAAAAAAGACTATTAATTAGAACGGAGGCCCAGGTCCCTGCCACGTTCCCAGGCCCTCGAGCAGGATAGCATTACATTGTCAGTAGTAATTTAGCTCTCATCTGTCTGCGCTAATTATTGTCACATTCATCAAATTCATCAACAAAAGTGCTCTCAGAAGGATTGCATATTTGCAGTTAATACAGCATAAACTGGTATTACCCATCACCACGTTTGTGATTGTGAGGGGGACACAACTTATTCATCCCTAATTAGAGCAAGCTGGGTAATTAATTATGCATTCCGCCTTATTACTTCTGAGTTCCCAGATATTGTTTGTCTAAAAAGGGGGAGAAAGCAGGGGAGAGAAGCCTGAAAAATGCAAAAAAAGGGGGGAAAAAGGGAAAAAAAGGGTGATGTGTTTTGTCACATGTGGTAAGCCATAATTCCCACCTGACAAAATAGCTGAATCAGTGGAAAATTGCGAGTTGTCAGGAGTAGAATAAACGGCAGTAATAGCTGATTAGCGATCAGCACCTGTGACAGGTGCTGTACGGGACTGTAAACTTGGTTTGATTAACAGTCACTGGACGAATAAATATTAGTGACAGTCAGTGGAGAGCAAGTTTGCTTGTTTTCTCCCCTGTTAACAAATCGCACACGTTAAAGTTATTGATATTTCTGACTGAGACACTCTATTTTTTTTTTTTTTTGAGTTATCTGCCAACACTGGCAGAGAGTTTTAATGGATTGTGTTTGTTTCCATTCTGTCATTTTATTTCAGAACAAAAATTGTATTTTGACAGGATGACCTGTAGGGGGTTAAAACCAGCAGGTGTGGGAGAAAAGGCAAAAAACAAAAAACAAAAACAAACAAAACAAAAAAAAAATGACCCCCCCCAACCAAACCAAAACCCCAAACAAATCCCAAACAAAACAAAAAACAATATAAAAAAAACCAAAACAGAATTCACACTTGGCTTAATTTTCGCTCACCTGCTGGTAATCCATGTGTGCGTATAACAGATATACATGTGAGTGCATACATTCATTACACCACTTACACATACGTACAATAACTATTAAGGGGGATTCATGTAGAAAAACAGGCACAAACTCAGAAGGTGTGATGTTCACTTAGTGTTTGACTTTTTTCCTTCTGTGAGTTGGATATTTTCCATGAAAATATTGGCAGATTCCAGAGTTGAAAGGACCCTTTTCCAAGGCAGCTGGTTGTCAAAGGCAGTGCCAGTTCGCTTTTCCTGGGAGCTGTCCAGCCCAGCATGGGCAGAAGGGAGTTGACCCGTCTGAGTGACTCTTGACCAAGAGTCAAGCTATAAGTGTTGGCAAGCTAGAGGGAATGATGGAAGTCATCCATTTTGTCTTGAAATGTGCATGCTTGTGTGCATGCGTGCGTGTGCAAGTCTCATAGAGCCCAGGCTAGTCTCAAACTCACTACGTAGCCTGAGATGACCTTGAACTCCTGATCACCTCGCCTCCACCTTCTGAGTGGTGGTACTATATGCATGTGCCACTCTGCTCTGTGGTTCTGGGGTGGAATCCTAGGCTCTGTGCACACTAAGCAAGCACTCTTCCAGCTGAACTACATCCCCAGCCTTAACAAAAAGATTATAGGAATGGAAGGCTTTACCTTCACTGTGATAGCTTTGAATGATGTTCTAGGTATAGAAAGGTTAAGGTTGGGATCCTGAAGACCTGATTTCCAACTTTAAGTCTATCAGTTGGCTGTGAGCCTGGGAAGGGTCTTTAGTCTGGTAGAGTTTTTAGTTTCCTGGGAGTAAGTGGGGCATGCCAGGACAAGTTAATGAGACAGTGAGTACCCAGAATCCTCAGGGAGCTACAGGGAACAAGTCAGTCACTAGAAACAACAGGAAACAACTCCTGATGCTTCCGTTTCTACTACTCCTGGGGAGTTACTGTAATACCAATCAATTGCTGTTTGTCTTCCATGGAGTAAAACTAATGACAAAAATGAAACAAAGCAACATTTTGCTTACTTATCCCAGAGTGAAATCAAGAGAGGAGACACGAAAGGGTCACTTTTGGTCACTCAGAGGCTTCTAGAGGTAAGAACTGAAGCTCTGGGGTAGGGTGGCACCTAGAAGAGGGGCGCCTGACTTTCACTTAATCCCTGAAGGCCTTCAAGGGGCCGGAGAGATAGCTCAGCAGTTAGGAGCAGCGGCTGCTCTTGCAGAGAAAGGATCCTGTTTGACTCTCAGCACCCACATGGAGGCTAACAACCACGCATAATTCCATCTCCCGGGTATCCGGTGCTCTCTTCTGACCTCTGCAGGCATTGCATGATACAGGGGAGCTTACCCACATGCAGGCAGCACACTGAGACACAGAAAATAAAAATAATAAATTAAAATTTAAAAAGAAGGCCTTCAAATTGTTCTAGGTGGTAGATAATGGAGATACAGACAAATTTTGAGTTGGCTCATCACCAAGTGCCAATAACGAAACACAACAGCAGTAAGGCCAAGTCATTATCTGTTTATTGTACATTCATTTTGACATTAGCCCTTAACTAAGGAGCGACCGTGACTGTGGAGCTAGGAGGGGAAGCCAGCGCCTGCAGTTTCCACTCTAGGGTTAAGATGTAATAAAGCTTCCAGCTGTGGTGTCTCAGGCCTGCTGTTCCAGCTGCTCAGGAAGCTGAGACAGGAAGATTGCAAGTTCAAGGCCAGCTTGACCTTGTCTCAAAATAAAAGACCTCGTCTCAAAATAAAAATTTAAAAAAGAGGGCTGGGGATACAGCTCAGTGGTAGTGTTTGCCTATCATGTAGGGGCCTGCAAGATTATCTTCAGTCCATAATATATAATAATAGACATATATGATGTATGTAAATATATACACAAACATATAAATATGAATAAACAGGGGCTGAAGAGATGGCTCTGCTGTTAAGAGCACTGGTTGCTCTTGCAGAAGATTGGGGTTCAATTCCCATCACCCACATGGTGACTAACAACCACCCACAAGTCCAGTTCCAGAGGATCTGATGCCCTACCTTCTGACCTCCACAGGCATTGCACAACATGGGTGTACTTACATGCAGGTAATATATTCATGTACATAAACTACAAATAATAAATGGAATATTAAAAATATACATAAACAGTTTTAGAATCGACCAGTGTCTGATTTGTTCCCATGCTGTCTGTGACTGCTTTTTGTGCTAAAATGTCAGAGTCGAGTTGTTATAGAAGAAACCATTACTCCCCGAAACCTGAAATATTTACTACTTCATCCTCTTCAGAAAAAGATAACCTCTACTGAAGAGACAAGTGTTGTTCAAAGTTTGAGCCCACCTGGGACAGGAATACAACCCTCCAGGGTCTTGTTGGTATGCATTCTAACTCAGTAGGTATGATTTTCCTTCCTGACAGGCTGCCTGGGGGTGCTGCTTCCTGAAACCAACGGAGAAGAAGAGACCTGGACCACAGCTCTCACCTTCGAGGCTTGGATCTTCCTGGTCAAGGACAGGTCTTTTAGAGACAGATGCACATCAACTGGGACCGTAAGACTGACGTAGGAGCCTAGAGCTCCAGCTGCCTGCTGGTCCATGAGAGACACAGCAGGACCGGTCCAGAATCTGTGGTTCTTGTCTACACTGGGCGGGGATGCTGCGGCCATGAGGGTCATTTTCTAAGAATGGGAAAGAGATGAAATCATTGTGTGTTTAGATTGTTCAAAGACCTCAAGCTACTTGAGGCATGTTAGCTTGGCTCGAGACTGCGACGCTTAGAATGTGTTCAGGTAACTATAGTTGATATTTATTTATTTATTTACTTACTTTTTTATTTACTTATTTTTTTGAGACAGTGTCTCCCTGTTGCCCCAGCTAGCCTTAAATTCACTATGTAGACCAGGATGGCCTTGAACTCACAGAGATCCCCCTGCCTCTGCCTCTGAGTGCTGGGATTAAATGTATGTGCCACCACACACAGTTTCATAATTATTTATTATATTTGGGTTGTTTGTGTGTGTGTGCGCGCGCGCATGCACGTGTGTGCGCCCTTGATCACACAGGTGTGCATGTGCCAGAGGTTGTGTGTGTGTGTGTGTGTGTGTGTCCTTGCCCACACAGGTGTGCATGTAGCCAGAGGTTGAAATTGAGAGTTTTTTCTCAATCATTCTCTACCTATTTTTAAACAGGGTCTCTCTCTCTCTCTCTCTCTCTCTCTCTCTCTCTCTCTTTCTCACACACACACACACACATATTGAACCTCATCATTTCAGCTGGGCTGTCTGGCCAATGAGCCCTCTCACTCTTCATCTGATTATGTCCACCCCCCTTTGTATCTCTGAGGTTATAGACATGTAACACACTGTCTAGCTTTTGAGATGGGTGCTGGGGATCCGAACTCACAACCTCATGCTTATACAGCATGAACTTTACCCATCTCCTCAGCCCCTATTATGTTTCATAAAATACTAGAAGAGGAGCTAGATGCTTCCGGACACAGTGATGAATGTTAAAGAGATAATGCTAATTATGCAGACTCATTATTACAAATTACAGTATATAGTGGATTATCACCCTGTGCCCCATAAATATGAATAGTTATTATGCATCAATTAAGGTAAATAACAAAATAAACACAAGGCAAGTGTGAGATTAAAGTGATTATATAAAAAGCTTCACAAGACTTATTCTTATCAGTTGTGGTAAGTGACTGTCATGAAGAGGTTTTACACTAAGGATCTCTGGAAACAGGTCTTGTGAAGCCAGGCTGGTCAGGAGAGATGACAGCAGGGTGAGAGTGTTGGCCGGGGCCTCTGTGTGTTTCACAGGAAGGATTGGGAGAGACATGTGAGCTGGCCTGGGAATGGTTAGTTGGGTAAGTTCAGTGGGCTGTGAAGCTGTGTAGAATAGAGTTCAGAGGCCGCAGGCATGTGGACAGTGGCCTGGATCAGGGGCATTTCAGCTATGAACTTGGATTGCTTGGTTTGTATACAAGAGCTCAGAGGCCACAGGCATGTGGACAGTGGCCTGGATCGGGGGCATTTCAGCTATGAACTTGGATTGGTTGGTTTGTATACAAGAGCTCAGAGGCCACAGGCATGTGGACAGTGGCCTGGATCAGGGGCATTTCAGCTATGAACTTGGATTGGTTGGTTTGTATACAAGAGCTCAGAGGCCGCAGGCGTGTGGACAGTGGCCTGGATCAGGGGCATTTCAGCTATTAACTTGGATTGGTTGGTTTGTATACAAGAACTCAGAGGATGCAGGCATGTGGACAGTGGCCTGGATCAGGGGCATATCAGCTATGAACTTGGATTGGTTGGTTTGTACACAAGAGTCAGTGTCCTGGGTGAGCTCCTTGCTTCGTCCTTGCTTTGTCCTTGCTTCGTCCAGGAGTAAGCCTTGGCAGGGAAAGTCCCTGCTAAGTGGCTCTCCTGCTGCAACCGACCCTGACTGATAGGGGCTGCCATGCTGAGAGTGGGTCCACTCCAGGCTTCTGCTCATCATTGTTACATCAGGCCATCACAATTGTTACAGGCAGGACGCCATGCCACGAGCTCATCCTAAGTTGGTCATAACTCTAAAGCCCTGAGGAGCAGCACAGTAAGGGCTGCCCAGGGTCCTCGTAGTAGCTTCTGTCACTGCAACCAAATTCACTTCCTCATTAATGAAATACACAGAGAGGTTTGGAGTTATATTTCTCAGCTCCTCACTTTGAAACACTGGCTAGGCTGAAACACTTCTGTAAATCACAAACTTCCTGATGCCACATCTCTGGTGCATGCAGAGCATCCATCTCTTCTTCCTGGTGCTCTTGGTGGTTGTTTACAACTGCTCTTTTATTAATTCCCTTCCCTGAAAACAAAACCAGGGGCTGGGGAGGAGGTCCAGTCAGCAAAGTGCTTGCCTTGCAAAGTGAGCTTGCAAGGTCAGGACTTTGCAAAGTCAGGACCCAAGCTCAGATCTCAGCACAGACATGCTGACGAGAGAGAGCCAGGATCCCAGTGCTGGGCATGTGGGGACAGGAGACCCCGGACTTGCTGCTCAGCAAGACAAGATACTAACTGGGGAGTTCCAGGCAAGTGAAAGTCTCTGTCACAGAACAAAACAAACAGCGAAGGTGTACGGTACCTGAGGAAGGACACTCATCTGCGTGCGTATGTGCACTCAGATGTGGACATGCACATACACCACACACATGAAATCAAGCCAAACCCAAAATGCATAAGAACCCCAAACAAAACTGCAAAGTCCTTGAGATCTTATTCCATTCAGGCTTGGGTCCCGTAGCATTGTATGGGAAGGGACACCCAAGAGATGCTGGGGGCAGCCAAATGAGGAGAGCTGCTTCCTCAACTAAGCAGCGCTGGGGAGCAGAACCCGTAGCCTCACACAGTAGCTAGATTGTTCTAGAATTAGGTTCAATTAGATCAACTGAACACTGAGATTGACATTTTCTGAGTATTGCATAGTGATGCACATCTCTGATCTCACCCTATGAGGCTCATGAATCCGAGGCCAGCCCAGACCAGCCTGGGCTACGCTGTGAAACCCCATCTCAAACAAAAACAAAAACAACAAACAGAAGGGATTGGAATTTTCATATTACTTATAGTGCATTCAAAGGAAGTTGGCCTATCAGATTTAAGAAAAGTCTTTAGGAAGATTTTTTTTCTTCCTTGAATAATTTGTTAATGTGCGATGTTTCTGATGGAGAGGCCAAAGCGTAGCAGTGCCTAGGAAGGGGTGAGAGCCACGCACAGAGCTTATGCCGACAGATGCAACAGTGCCATGTCAGTCTTTGGCCCAGAAATAATAGCTTTCCAAAATACACACACAGTTGCTGGGCTCTGAGCAGATACACAGCCGTCTGTACAGGCAACAGTGCTGCAGGCCCAGGGGCAGGCCAGCCCCGCCCAGCTGCTGCGGCCGGACGAGCCACTTGGCATCCTGTGCCCTGGCTGTCAACTCAACATCCTCTCCTGTCTGGCATGGATTTCTATAGGGGCTGCTCAAATAAATGAAGCCTGAGAGCTCTGGATTACTGTAGTGGAACAGCTCAGAGCCCTGCACTGCAGGGACCCTTGCTGCTATCTGAATGCTTTTATCCCTTTATTTTTTAAGTTTCAAAGGACTCTGACTTCATGCATTTTCCCACAGATAAATGTAGTTGCTTTGAAATTAAGAAAGCTATAGTTTGATTTCTGTAAGAACCCAACTATCTTTTTTTTTTTCTTTGAGACAGGGTCTCCCTGTAGCCCCAGCTGTCCTGGAACTCACTCTGTAGACCAGGCTGGCCTCGAGCTCACAGAGATCCGCATGCCTCTGCCTCCCAAGTGCTAGGATTAAAGGCGTGCACCACCAGGCCCAGCATTTATTTATTTCTGTATATGTATCAATGTACTGTCTGCATGCAAGTCTGTGCACCCGTGTCATGCAATGCCGCGGAGGTCAGAAGAGGGTTTCGGATTCCCCTGGAACTGGAGTTCTCCTGGAATTGGAGTTTCAGACGGTTCTCGGCTGCCATGTGGGTGCTGGGGATCGAACCCGGGTCCTCTGTAAGAGCGGTCGGCGCTCTTAACCGCTAGGCCACCTCTCCAGCCCCAGAACCCAACTATCTTTAATCCAGACATGCTTTCAGTGTATGTGTGTGTGTGTGTGTGCGTGTGTGTGTGTGTGTTTGTGTGTGTGTGTGCATGTGTAGGTCAAAGACAACCTTGGGTATCATTCCTCAGGTATCATCTACCTTGTTTTTTAGACCTGCTCTTTCATGAGGACTGGGACACACTGGTTGGGCTGGACTGCCTGGCTGGCAAGTCCCACGGATCGGCCTGTCTTTTTCTCTTTTCCTATTGCTGGAATTATTAAGTGCTATATCCCACACCCAGCTTTTTAGCTCTTTTTGTTTTTGTGAGACAGGGTCTCCCTGTCTCATCTGACCTGAAACTCATTTTGTAGACCAGGTTGGCCTTGATCTCACAGAGATCCATGTGCCTCTGCTCCTGAGTGCTAGTTAAAGATGTGTGCTGTCATGCCTGGCTATCCCCAGCCTTTTAAAAATGTAGGTTCTGGGGACTGAATTCAGGTCCTTGTGCTTATAAGAAAGCCCCAGGAGTTTTTAAAGATTAAGCAACTAAAGTGTATATACCAAAAAGGAAAACCAGGAAGAGAATAACAGAACAGATTAAAAAATACCAAGAAATAAGATACGTGGATTGTTTTGGGAAAGTAGAAAACATTTTTCGTAGCATTTCAGGTCTAGTAAAAGCATGTTAGAAAATCTTGTGCTGCTTTGGGGCTGGAGAGATAACCTAGCAGTTAAGAGCACCGACTGCTCTTGCAGAGGACCCGGGTTCCATCCCCAGCACCCACATGGTGGCTAAGAACCATCTGTAACTCCAATTCCAGGAGAACTCCAGTTCCAGGGGAATCCGAGACCCTCTTCTGACCGCCTCGGCATTGCACGACACGGGTGCACAAACCTACATGCAGACAGTACATTTGTACACATACAAAAATAAAATTAAAAAAAAAAGAAAATCTTGTGCTGGTCAGATAATTACAGATAAGGATGCATTTGTGTGCCTCAGAGGTTAAGACCTGGGTTTGGTTCCCAGCATCCACATGATGGCTTACAACCATCTTTAACTCCAGCTCCAGAGAATTCAAGTCCCTCTTCTGGCCTCCATGGGCACTAAGCACACACATGGTGCACATACACACATGCATACAGGCAAGCACTCATGCATATAAAATAAAAAGACATGTTTTAAAAAGCATATTTATAGCCGGGCATGGTGGTACACGCCTTTAATCCCAGCACTCTGGAGGCAGAGGCAGGTGGATCTCTGTGAGTTCAAGGCCAGGCTGGTCTACATAGCAAGCTCCAGGCCAGCCTGGACTAAAGGGAGACCCTGTCTCAAAAAGACCAAGGAAAAAAAGCATATTTATTAGAGGGCCCATTGACTACTAATATTCAGCCATTATAGCCATTATAGTGTGCACACAGAGCTGACTCTTGGGAAGATTAACACCAACACTGGCTCCTTATTTTGTAATCTCATCCAATCCAGCTTCTGCTGTGTGAGTCTGTGCTAGGCCACATTCTGTTCCCAGCCCCTTCTACCAGGAATGGCTTCCTTTCCTCTTGTCCTTTCTTCCCACAGCATCCAGACTGACTGTCCAATCAGAACCAGGTGAAAAAACTCATGCAATTCTTCCCCTCTTAGCTAGAGCAAAAGTCTGGGATTCCTGTGACCAAATGGAGCCTGGAGGATGATATAGGGCTGATGACCTGATGAAGAGAGTGTAGTTAAAATCATATTCATTATTGTACATTTAAATAAGCAGTAATTTTGAAGTCAACTTTCTGCAATGTTGAAGCCAAATGTTAAACAGCTATACTATATGAGAGCTGGTTTTCTTGAGTTTGCTAGCTAATCCTGAAAGCTATTGATACTTGAACCAGACGAAAGGTTTTGGTACCCATAATTCTTCTCCTGTTTGCCACAAAATATTATGAACTCTTGAGGCTATCTGTGTGCTGAGGCACAAAGTGAGTGACCTCAATCATACCAGAAGAGAGGGTTACCCAGATGTCTCCAGGGAGGGTCTACACTGCATGTAACAAAACAATATTAATTGCTCTCAGATATCTGACAGTTACTGACCCTGATAAATCATCCTTAGGGAGACAAGAACAAACGGATTAAATGCTTACTGCCACACTCAGGAAAGATAAACGTTCTCAGAGTGAGGAACCATCCATCAGGTGGCCTTGCTTACATAACCGTACTGCGCAAAGCTCTGTTGATGAGTCACAGATGCTACCCACGTATAGCCTGTGTGATTAACACATTGAAGAGGCAGCTTAGTCATAGTTAAGCATGCAGTCAAGGTACATGGTAGAAAATATACCACTTTATTCCTTTTTAAATTAAAAAATCTACTTGGTCATGACAGCCATATTTAACTATTTGTTTTCCAAATGTGTATTGTTAGAAAAAAAAGCTTCCATTTTCTCATTGTATACATGTGATAAAAATCATTACTAATTATACTGATGTGACATTTCCATGCTGAGAGCCCTTCCACAGCTTGCAGCCCAGTCTGCAGTACAGATAGGTGCACGATCATCCAGCGTCTCCTGGGAGATTTCTAACTCCATGAATCTAAGCGTTGCCTTGACTCTGTAAAGTCTTTTTTGATCTACCTAACCCCCTCATTGCAAAGAATCAGCTCATATATTCCACAGAGTTCTCTACACTTCCTGCCCTCCCCTCCTCTCCCCTCCTCTCCTCTCCCCTCCCCTCCCCTCCTCTTCTTCTCTCTCTCTCTCTCTCTCTCTCTCTCTCTCTCTCTCTCTACTGTTCTGCCCATTTCCATCTCCCAAGTGCTGGGATTAATGTCTGCACCTCCGAGCCAAGCTCTAGCTTGTCTTTTTAAGAAAGAGAATATGACAACTTCCAAGTTGAACGACCTTCTGTCTCTGACCCAAGGAAAAGGGCTAAGTTGATGGAAAACACATGCTACTTTCCATGGACTGTGATAAGAAGAGCAGCTTCGTGGCTGGTGAGATGGCTCAGTGGGTTAAGGCACCTGCTGCCAAGTTTGATGACCTGAGTCCAGTTCCCAGAACTCACACGATGAAAGGAGAGAACCAATTCACTAAGTTGTCCTCTGACCTCCACACACATGCCATGGCATGTGCCCCACCTCCTGCCATGAATCAATACATGTACACCAATTCACTGAGTTGTCCTCTGACTTCCACACACATGCCAGGCATGTGCCCCCACCTCCTGCCATGAATCAATACATGTACATTACTTTTAAAAGAAGGCAGCTGAAGTCTGCATTCCCATTTCCTTTGCCTTCCTTGAGCCTGTCTCAGAACAGCAGCTTCCTTCCCCCTTGTTGCTCTGTGGCCTCAAACATGTAGAGATGTCAGCTGATGCTAGTGCTGGTGATCACAGAGCTGACACACAGTTCCAAACTGCTGAGACTGTGAAAGGTCTTCTCATAGAGGTATGCCACTTGGAAAGCTCACAGTAAATGTCTAGCCACTTCATAGACCATTGCCAGCATCAGTCGAAGCATTTTATGCTTTTATGTCATGCTTACACTAACATTTATGAATTGATTCTTTAAACATTTCTTTTGAGGCATGTCAATAATTTTAGCTAAATATATTGGGTCATTTTTTTCATGCAATGCTAAGAAAAGTCTGAGCAGTATTTACTTCCACTTTATGGATAAAGGAGATGAGAAAGAATGGGATCAGGGGGTGATGTGGTTAAGCTGAGCTGGGTAGGATCTGAACTCAACAGTTTGAATCCCAAACCCTCACTCTGTGTGTGTGTGTGTGTGTGTGTGTGTGTGTGGTGTGGTGTATGCATGTGTGTGCAGGTATTTGCATATGTGGATAACAGCAGTTGACTTTAGGTATCTTCCTCTGTTGATCTCCAGCTTACTTATTTATTTTTAAAAATTATTTATTATTTTTATTTTGTGTGTATGAGTGTGTTCCTGCATGTATGTAAGTGCACTTCATGCAGTGCCTGTGGAGGCCAGAAGAGGGTCTTGGATCCCCTGGAACTGAAGGTATAGACGGCTGTCAGCTGCCACATGGGTGATGAGAATGGAACCTGGGTCCTCTGCCAGAGCAGCCAGTGCTCTTCACTGCCAAGCATCTCTCCAGCCTCAAGCTCCACCTTATTTTTTTGAAACAGGGTCTCTCCCTGGACCAAACCCTCACTACTCTGACTAGAATGGCCAAGTTCCAGGATCCCCTGCCTGATGCTCCCCCAATGCTGTGCCGTCACACATTTTATTCCATGGGTGCTGGGCATAGAACTCAGAGCCTCAAGCTTCCACAGCAAGCACTTTACCAACTAAGCCATCTTTCCAGGCCCCAGAACCCACACCCTTCAACCAATATCTATCATAACTGTTGGATCCAAAAGCATTTTCAAGCCACTGGATTTAGAAATGTGGAGTTACATACACCACACTGGACAGTGCTTTTTCTCTTGCTGGATTTCCCAGAATCTTTATTTACATGTGGAATCAACTCCTGAAGGTAGAATAAAATATGTGATATTTCTGAGAGCAGCAGCTCTTCACTGACCCCCAGGGACTGTTTCCAGAGGACAATCTGGGGACTACTGCCGGGGATGCATTCTCAGAAGCAGGACTGTTGGGCCAACCCAATTATTCTGTCTACTGATTGATTTTAACAGGAACGAGTCACTATTCTTTATCAGATGAGAATCTTATTAATTAATAATCACCGCAAGTGGTGCTGGGACCATGACAGAGAAGGAGAAATTGCAGCAGCTGCATAGTGTGAGTAGCCGCAGCAGGCGGGAGTCATGAAGCCGGAAGCGATGGTTTCTTATCACCTTTCCTTGTATGTTCCACATTAGAAGAAGGAACTGAGGAAAGAGGGTGAAGACATCAACACTCAGAGTCGCCCTGGTGTGTCCCCTCACAACAGTGAAGGCAGACTTTCCAGCTGAGGGTTGAGCATAAATAGAGTCGGGTATACAGGCAAGACCAAGGAGAAAGTGGTGTAAAACAGACAAAAAATAATGGGAAAATTCTGCTTAGTCCTGTGGCATCAGTGTGAAGCAGAACTCTGGGAAACTTCTGGATAAATATTTCCCACAAGAAAGTCAATTTGTCCTTTCCATGAATTCCATACTATGAACTTCTTCCATCTGAACAGAAAGTAAGCTCGGAGTGTGATGTGGCCTCCCGGAGACCGGCAACTATTGCTGCTTATTGTCTTCCTTGTGTTTTTTTTTTTTTTTTTTCCAAGGAGGGTCTACAAAAGGGAATTTGATCAAGTGTTGTTTGGAACAGAGAGTCACATGGGAAATCTGGTTATCTGGGATCTGAGTGCTGGAAGGAAGCATCTCTGGGGCCAGCAAGCAGAGATCCAGGCAGTGGCTATGTGTAGTGACCCAGCTCTTCAAGAAGCAGCTGGTATCTGGCCCAGAACCCAAGAGTAGCAATCAGTCCCTGCCAGTGAGCCAGGGGCCATTAGCTTATGTTGTTACACTGTCAATCTCCAGGGATCTGCCTGAAATCCTTCTTAAGGAATGAATTGGACTTAAAGAAATGAGCAATAAGCAATCAATACTTCCTGCTTAGGGCTGAACAGAAATATAGTCATATTGATATGCAAGAGCAAAGAGACAGCCCGGACTAGAGGAAAATGGTGCAAATGTGAGCACTCTCACATCTGTGGGGACACCGTGTCTGATAAAAGGCTCAGCATACCTCCGAGCTCCAGTAACTTAGGGGTGAAAAATTTAAAAAAATCTTTATTTCTTTATTTTATGTGTATGAGTGTTTTGCCTGCATGCATGTAAGTGCACTCCTGTTATGGAGTGCAAATGCCTGTGGTGGCCCAAGAGGGCATCAGATCTTCTGTAGCTGCAGTTACACACTGTTGTTAGTTGCGCTGTGGGTGTTGGGAAGTGAACCCAGGTCTTCTGCAATGGTAGCCTGTACTCTTAACCACTGAGCCATCTCTCCAGCCCCAGGAGTGAAGAATTTAAGAAAGATTTGCTCAGTAGAAGATTCTGGTCATCTGGGACACTTTATTCCCAAGCCAACATGAAACTAATTTCATTTGCCAGTCTTTCACATTGGCATGGTAGGAGCTGGGAGCTTACGGGGAGCAAATGTTCAAATGCTATGAGTTTATTTAAAACAAAAAAATTTTTCCCTGGTTTTAGTTGCAAGCTTAAGGCTTTTAACAAAATGAATTTGTCACTTGCAGTCTCAGAGTAAAAACTCCCTTAAAATAAACAAGAGTTTTCTACCCATAACACAGTATAGACTGGGAGTTATCCCACTGAAAGAAAGTATCTGCCTGATGTAACTGCTTACCTGCCTTCATGGCCAAGAGCTGACAGGTAGGAAGCACTCCAGTGCTTCCAATATATGGAATATTCCATAGATTGGAATATTCCAATATATGGAATTACCCAGCAACCACTGTGGGCTCCAAATTGACTAAGTGTTAATGGAATCAAGTCAATTTCCTCCCGGTTTGAAGACTTGCGGCTGTTTATCTGCTTTTCTGCTTCTGCTCTTGTCCTGGTCTACCTTGGTGTTGGTCACACTGTGTTCAGGAGATTGCACTGCCTCCTCCACTCCTCAAGAATCTACACAAGGCCACCAGATGCAATCTTTTCCACAGAACTTAAGCAGAGGTCATAGATCACATCTCTCTGTGCCAGGTGAGAATCTTTTTTTTTTCTCCTCTGTTCTTCCTGCTTTTACATATACTGCAGTCTTTTCTCTTCTATTCTTATTGCTTTGACATATACTGCAGTCTTTTCTCCTCTATTCTTACTTTTACATATACTGCAGTCTTTTCTCCTCTATTTTACTACTTTTACATATACTGCAGCCTTTTCTCCTCTAGAGAATCTTCTTTATTCTACCTGTGTCACCAGAAGTGAAGGACTCCGGTGGGAGAGTCAGGACAGGAGCAAGGTGTTTCCCTGAATCACTAGGGGAAAATCACCAAGCCTTGTGGCCCACATCAGGTACTCTGGATACCTATCAGTGTTAGGCTGCTGGAACTTACGGATTTACTGATGGTAGGTAGCTAGAGTTATTCAAGCCTGTTACACGTACTCTGAAAGCTGGAAAATAATTTGCTCTCCTTTTTAGTTTTTATTTTTATTTTATGTATATGAGTGTTTTGCCTATATGTGTAAGTGCACCTGTGTCATGCAATGCCCATGGAGGCCAGAAGAGGGCATTCCTGGAACTGGGGTCACGGAGAGTTGTTAGCTTTCATGTGGGTGCTGGGAACTAAACCTGGGTCCTCTGCAAAACATCCAGTGCTCTTAGCTGGTGAGCCATCTCCCCCACTCCCTCTTCTTTTGAGACAAGGTCTTATGCACCCAAGAATGGCCACACATTCACACTGTAGCTGAGGATGGCCTTGAACTTTTGATTCTCCCGCCTCCACCTCCCGAGTGTTGGGATCACAGGTGTGTACCACCTTTGGTTTAACCATTCTAATTTTTATTGACTTGTTTCTAAAGGAAGTATGGACTGAACTTTTCCTTCCTGTGCAGCACTATGCTATTATCTATGAAAATGAGGAATACAAGTCACCATGTCTCCCACCTTTAAAAGGAGAAAACAGAATTCTTTTTTTTAAATTTTATTTATTTTTGTATGTGTATGAATGTACCGTCTGCATGTGCACCTGTGTCGTGCAATGCCGCGGAGGTCAGAAGAGGGTTTCAGATTCCCCTGGAACTGGAGTTCTCCTGGAATTGGCATTACAGACGGTTCTTAGCCACCATGTGGGTGCTGGGGATCGAACCCGGGTCCTCTGCAAGAGCAGTTGGTGCTCTTAACCGCTAGGCTATCTCTCCAACCCAGAGTTCTTTCCTTTACATTTCATCTTCAGGCTTGTGGATAGGGAAAGGGAGGGAAGTAACTGGACGTTTCCTCAGTTCATTTTGAAGTGACTGTGCAGCCAGTGGCAGGGACACATCCGGAGCATCTCAATTTGCTATGTGTGACAAAATTGCCACCATAATCTCCTCCCCACAGACCTGCCACCTCAGTGTAACCCTTCAAATACTTGTTTTAGGCACAATGCATCCCGGGGTGGGCACAGGTCCCACCTGAAGCAGGTTGGAGTGTGACCGAGGAGATTCCCATTCAATAACACTAAATATGGCCAAAGCCATCAGTCACCCAGGAAAGGTTCAGTGTAAGACAGAGGATCCATCACTGGGTAAAGCACTTGCCTCACAAGCATGAGTTCAAATTCCCAGAATGCAAGGAAAAAGCTGGGTGTGGTAGAAGCACACCTGTTACCCCAGTGGTAGCCATGGGAGGTGGACAGACAGGCCCTCAATACATGCTGGCTAGCCAGCTTGGCCAACTTGAATTTTCCAGGTTAAGAAGAGATCCTGTCTCACACAGAAAGTGTAAGGTGCCCAAGGACCAACACTTGAGGTCCTTCTCTGACCTCCATGCACAGGTGAATATCCCAACACATGAGCACCCTCACACCTGAGTACCTCCACACATGAACTCACACATGCACACATGCACACACATGCATACAAGAAGGTAGTGCATAAATGAGGTCTTGATCGTAGGCAGAACTTTGACAACAAGAAGAGCTTAGTCACTGCTCTGGCCAGTGGGTAGTCACTAGTCAGGTATGGCCAACGAAATTTAAATTTAAATTAGCCAAGACTGAATGAAAAGGTCAGTTCTTCAGCTGTACTGTGCTACTGTACTATGACAGAATAGACCATTTCTATCCTAACAGAAAGTTCCAGAGTGCATAGGAGTTGAGGGGCCTGGAGAGCAAGGACACCGAAGAAAGGTCAAGAGGAGAGGCAGTGAATTGTCCAAACCTCTGTTTCAGCTCCTGTACAAAATAGCAGAAATAATAATATACCCATGTGCTCCCTCCCCAAATCCAAATTGCAAATGCATGCTTACGCAGGGATCAACAGTACGATTGTCTCGCTGGCTGCTCTGGCTCAGTTGCCATGCTGAGTTCATACTATAAATCAATAATGAAGACATAAGACTTAGCAGGCCTGTCTAATTGCTCCATCCATCTGAGCATGCAGATCACAGTGGCGGAAAGCCAGGCCCTGGGGAACAGCCAAGCGGGGGTTCTGCTCCTTCAGGGACCTGTAGCTGACTGGTTCCAAGCTAGGTGACTTGGGCCCCATTCAGTTGCAGACCCAAAGAGCATGCTTATGATTAAATCATTGACTTCATTAGAAATTGTGGCAGTAGCCACTGAAAAGGGAAGTTAAGGATGTGAAGAACCTGTAAATCAAAGAAACAAGTCCTATGACGTGAGCAGAAATGTAGAGCTACACAGGACTACACTGCATTGATAATGCAGTGTGGATGTCATCCTGTTGAAAGAGCCACTGTCTACTGTCAGAAGACAGGGTAAGGCCCACCCACCTGGAGCTGCATCAGCATCCCACACTGACTCGTTGGGTGAAGGTTTCCCTTCCCTGGAGTTCAGATGGGCAGGTGTGTAGGGCCATGAAGCCTTGCGGGTTTCCTAAGTAGATGGGTGCCTTCCTGCATAAGAGCACCAAGAATCACCTCACCATATGGGATGTGTGAAGTCAATTGGTTGTTTGGGTGGTCCCTCTGATAACCTTGGATCAACTTGGATCATTGTTGACAACTAGACTACAAGTTTTGAAGAATTCAAGGAAGCATTATGGGTTTTTCTTTTTTGGAGACAAGTGTTACGTATTAGTACACATCACAAGACAACAGAAAACTGTTTTCTAAGCACTTAAGAGTACTAATAGTGCAATGCTAACTTTGAGTGACTTCTAAGGTATGATGCCCTACACAGAGGACCTGCATCACACACATGAGATGTCCCACACAGAGGACCTGCATCACACACATGAGATGTCCCACACAGAGGACCTGCATCACACACATGAGATGTCCCACACAGAGGACCTGCATCATATACATGAGATGTCCCACACAGAGGACCTGCATCATATACATGAGATATCCCTCACAGAGGACGTGCATCACACACATGAGATGTCCCACACAGAGGACCTGTAATCACACTCATGAGACATCCCACACAGAGGACCTGCATCACACACATGAGACCTCCTACACAGAGTACCAGCATCATACACACGAGGTGTCCCACACAGAGGACCTGTAATCACACACACAAGACATCCCATACAGAGGACCTGTAATCACACCCACACAGAGGACCTGCATCACACACATGAGATGTCACACACAGAGCACTTGTAATCACACACATGGGATGTCCCACACAGAGGACCTGTAATCACACACATGGGATGTCCCACACAGAGGACCTGCATCACACACACGAGACGTCCCACACAGAGGATCTGTATCACACACATGAGACGTCCCACACAGAGGACCTGTAATCACACACATGGGATGTCCCACACAGAGGACCTGTAATCACACACATGGGATGTCCCACACAGAGGATCTGCATCACACACATGAGATGTCCCACACAGAGGATCTGTATCACACACATATGAGATGTCACACATAGAGGATCTGCATCACATACATGAAATGTTCCACACAGAGAAGCCTCATCACACATGAGATGTCAAGCATAGAGGACCTGTCTCAGGCACACAGTCTTCACTTTTGTGGGAAGACAGCGTCTCCTAAGACCTGGCTTGTGCAGCTCATGTTTATGGCTCCACCCCCCCATGGAGCCTACTTCAAGAGCACTGCTCCGCACCTGAACACACAAACTGCAATTTCTATGTGATCTGCAATAAAAGATCTGCAGCAAAAAATGAGAAGAAAATCCTGCATACCCGGGAAATGGAGAAATGCAGGCGTAATATTTTTCAGTTTACTAATTTCTCTTGGGAATGCTTCTAAGGAGGTGGAGTCCTCAGATATTTGGTGCTTTTTGGCTTTGTGTTGCTTGGGATAGCATCTTCAGTGAACTTCAGCATCTTCAAAGGAGACTTTTTCTTTACAATGAAGGGGAAAACATGGTTTTCTTTATTCTCAGAGGGCTCCTGTGTTTTACGGGGATGACTTGAGCACCCCATGCTCTTGGAGGAACCAGCAGTCCCTGGGATCCTACTGATTTCAGGACCACCCAGCCCCCCAACACTACTGATGGCAACTATCTCTAACTAGATCATAAGGACTGAATGCACTCAGGTTCGTAATAATTTTGGCATGCACACATTAGACAAGGTTAGACTCTCTTTCCTTGTCTATGATAGACATTTAGAATACCTGTGACTCATAAATATAAATCCTTGTGAAAAATAAATTTTATAAAACCAGAGCTGGTAACAACAACAACAACAACAACAACAAAACACCTAGAGATCAACAACTCTGAAAGAATCTCTCTCCATTCTTCCCAATGTCAGATTAAAGTAACACGCGCCAGTCAATATTGCTACACTGTGACCCTTTGTGCCTCCCAAGCAAAACTATTAAGTCCAACATTCTCTTCTGTAAGCACTTATCTGTAAGGATGGCTAACATGTCCTCTGAAGCAGATATTGAAACTGATTGGACAATAGGTAGATACCAGACAGGGGCCTGGGGGCCGACCTCTAGAAATAGGGGGAGAAAACTCTTAATCTGCAACACAATGGCACTCTCTTGAAACCCTATCATTTGCACTTCCCGTGTGTCTGCTGCCTGACTGTGAATGGATTTGAAAAGGAATGGTTAGTGCTGAAAATTGGATCAGAGCTAACATTCTCTCATTTTTATCAGCAGCTGGCAAAGGTCATCTGACATAATAGCTGATGAATTCAAGCCCAGTGGATTTCATTTGCAATTTTCAATTTACGAGGCCTCCAAGCCCCATGGTGATAAAAGCTTCCCCTATCGTGGCCTGTCACAAACATCAAGAACCGGCACAAACCCCCAAGAAAGAGAAAAGAGAGCCTTGCATCGTCACAGCTACAGATAAGGGGAATGGGGGGCCGGGGCTCTGTGTGGGAAGGTGGGGCAGCGTGTGTGGCTGTTTCTACCGTGAAGAACAATCAAATGGCTGCCAGGGAATAACATGATGTTTCTCCGCAGCTTTTGTGTGAAAATTGCCTTTTAATCTCCCACTTGACATGCCCCCAAACAAAAATGTGTGTCCATATGCAAATAAAAATGAATAAATGAAGAGTCCTCGCCTACTTGGGCACTGGGTAGCTTGCACTCCAGGCTTCACCAGACCTTTACTTTGCAAAATGTGTGCTCTCCGAAGACCTTGGATCGTGGGGTGTCAGCCAATGCTAAGCAATCATCTGTCTCCCTGCAGGGAAATGGGAGATCCCTTGATTATCCCCAAGCCAGAGACTGACACAGCACCTGTGCCTAAGTGGATCTAGACACAGCAGGTGTGGAGAGGCACCACCGGGAGGAAGAAAGCCATTTTCCTTTCTCTTTGTGAGCAACTGACAGCGACTTCAGGCAGGACCAGGGCAGAATCCTGTTCTCAGAAGTCCTCGGATGAGGAGAGCAGATGAGCAGTCTTTGGGGGAACATCAAGGTTAAAAACCGAGCAGACCATCTCCATGCTATCCTGGGCTCACAGCACAGCCAGCAAAAGAGAAAAGAAAGGGCAGAGAGGTGGGTCTCAGGGAGCCTCTGAGACTGACTGACGAGGAAGCAGGTCTGCAGGTGGGCAGCCACCAAACCGCTTGGTGACAAAGTGTCTCCTGACACCTGACAAGGGAACCGGAGAGCAACCTGAGTGGGGCCAGGCTACTAACCCCTGTGTGAGCAGTGACTGTGATGAGGGCACAGCCTGGGAAGGAAAACAGATGTGGCTGGAAGATACTGTCTATTCTAAACGTAGGGGCTTTTAGTACAACTGAGTCCATAGGTCTTTGAGATTAAACTATGTATTAAAAAGGTGGATCTTTAGCCGGGTGTGGTGGCGAATGCCTTTAATTCTAGCACTTGGGAGGCAGAGGCAGGCGGATCTTTGTGAGTTGCCTGGTCTAGGACAGCTGGGGCTACAGGGAGACCCTGTCTCGAAAAGACCAAAAAAAAAAAAAAAAAAAGGAGGATCTTTAAATTCTCCAAAACCTCAAATATGAGATGATTTCCCTCAGCAGATGATGGTGGCAGAAATGAACATTTAAAGTAACATTTCATTTGAAAGCCACAGAAAATATGGAAGGTGGGATGTTAGAGATTTTGCTCCTACAAACCTGTTAGGACACCATTTTTCAAAGGTTCCCCCTTCTCTCAGTCTTCCACTTTTTAGTTACTATAGAACCAAAGAGAACATTCTTTATGATTTTCAGTTTCTCGGAATTCTCTGTGAGCCCCCAGTGGTAGTAAAGGATTATTTAATGGACTCTTGATTTAATCAGTCTTCTAAAAATATACATCCACTTGGTGAGGGTTTCCATTATCTCCTCTCTGTGGCAGTGATATACGGCATGTGATGCTGGATGGCCTGCAGTTACAGAGCAGAAAGGTTAATCTCTTTTATGTTCCTTCTATTAGAAGGCAGATCTGAATCTTCAGGGCAGAGTCTGCAATTGTTCTTCCAGAGCGACTGGCTCCTCTCGTGCTTGTGGCTCACTGCATCCACTCAGGCCAGGGCAGTCACTGCATTTGGTCTAACACAGCATTTCCATTCTTTTCCCTCTTTTTAGAGAAGGTCTCTGTAGCCCAGGCTGGCCTTGAACTTACTCTTTGCTCAAGGACAAAAGGGACCCATTGTTACAAGGTCATACAAGTCCCAAAACTTGATGAGTCTTTTAATTTTTTTTGAGACAGGGTCTCATGTAGCCCAGGCTGGCCATAACCTTGAACTTTGGATCTACTCTGACTTCCTCCACCTCCTGAGTGCTGGAATTATATGCACACAGCAACTTACCAAGTTTATTTTGTGCTTCTTATCAAACCCAGGTTCTCATCCGTATGAGGGAAGATTTCTACCAAACGCATCAGGTTCTCAACCTCTGTTGGTCATTTTTTACTACAGAAGTTCAACCGTACTATACTGGTTTACAACTATGAAGTGCATAGCACATTAAAACAAAAACAAATATTTCATTGAATGAATGAATAATGAATAAATGAATGAATGGGGAATGAATGACTTTTGAGGCATCACATAAAGACATAAACTTGACAGGAAAATAGACAATTCGTTTCAAATGCTGAGAAGTGCAGTTTTCAAGTCTGGAATGAGTCGCTCTGGCAAGGCTTTTTTCTAATTTTACAAATTAGGATTGCACACGTTACTGGGCAAAGTAGCCAACATGGCGCCAAATGCCGCCAGCCAGTGATGTCAGGCTCACTTCATTAGATTGCTGTTATGAACCCTTGACTCACTGAAGCACTACACATCCCAACTAAACAAATGATGCTCACAAAATGTTTTGAAGTTACAAGAACTCCCAGAAGCTAGCTGTAGAGCTCTGGGCTCCGCGCCTAAAGGACTGCTGCCGGTCAGCACGCCAAAGGTGAGCCCTGGCAGATCTGTGTGCTCTGAACTTGAAAATGATGGTTTAGTGGATAATTAAAGAGTGTTATAAACGATGGAGCTTGTGCATAATCGGGAAACTGGTGGGATGTGCCTATAGGTCCCATCTCTTGTCTTTGGTAATGTTTTCCACTGTAAATGCTTGTTTTTTCTTTTCTGGTACTGCTGGAGAGTGACTCCAGAGCTGCACACTTGCTAGGCAAGCACTCCTCCACTGAGCTTCATTCGCAGCACACTTTCCATTTTCTTTTTACTTTTTGATAAAGCAAAAGTGGCTAACTTGCTCCAGGTGCCCCGAAATGTTTGTTCTCTTACTTCAGTTGCCTGCACCACCAGGCCCAGCTGCAAAAGATTTGGCAGCTGAAAACCAAGCCTTATTCGGTGTGACTTGAAAACCCAGCCAATGGAGAACCTCTGTTTCCTGAGAAATCAGACTCGGGCAAACTAGAAGGGTGGTCTCCCTGATAACATATTTGTTTTAATTTCCATAAATTTATGGATTGACTTATGTAACTCATAAGCAGTTTCATTTGTGTAAATCAGGACTTCTCTAACCTATGCTATGTGGAATTAAGATCTATAAGTTACCAATGAGTCTTCTGCTGGGGGAAAAAAAAATCTCGATTAGAACAGTTCAAGAAATTTTAAATTCAAAAGACTTTGCAGGGGCCAGGGAGATGGCTCAGTGGTGAAAACACTTGTAGCACAAGCGTGGGAACCTAAGTTCAGACCCCCAGCAATTGTATAGCAGGTCAGGCATGGCTGTGCAGCCTCCATCTCTAACACCCTGTGCAGTAGGGACAAGGGGATTGCTGGATGGAGCCTGCTGGCTGCCACCCTCACTGAGAAGCAGCGAGTTCTGGGACTCAGTAGGATATGCTGTTTCAGGGACAAGGGTGGAGAGTTATAGAGGAAGGATGATAGAGGGGGAACATGTGCTGTTCTCTCTGGCCTCTGCATGGACATGCATGGGTGCACACATATACACCCCCCCCACACACACTAACTGATAGCATTTCTTATTCTTCCTGACATGCCAGTGTAAACTCTGGCCAGTTACATGGTGAAGAATAATATCACAAATATCTGAATGCTCACTATGAACTCTACTTAGTCAACATTTCCTATTTATGCTGTCTTTTGAGAACCATTAAAATAGTAAGTTTAATTAAATTCCCTGTCTGCTTCTTTTTAATCCTATTCCTTTAAATTAGTTCTGAAGATGGTTAACACTTTGTATTTAATGTGACCATGTGTGGTGATTTACACAATGTCACATGCTTTACAAGGTGAACTGCCCACATGACACTGCTGTCCAGTGACTTTTCCTGTCAACTTGACTCTACCCAGGTCTTCTGGGAAGAAGGAACCTTAACTGAGGATTTTCTTAATCAGAGGGGCCTGTGGTCGTCTCTGCAAAGGACGGTCTTGATTGATAGTTGATGGCTGATGACGATGAGGCAGGTGGGCCTGGATGGTATGAGGAAGCTGGCCGAGCCTGATCCAGGACATGGCCTTCTTCCATGATTTCTGCTTCAAGTTCCTGCCTGAGACCCTGCCCTGACTACCCCCAATGCTGGATCATGAGCTGGGCCTGTAAGAGCAAACACTCTCTGCCCTCACCATTGCTGTGGGCCATGGTATTTATCACAGCACCAGAAAAGGAAACTAGGATACACACTTGTGCAATTTTCCTCTGAAAACTATGTTTGGACACATTTATACCTGTGGGATGAATTCACCTCACTTGTATTTCTTTCTTATTTATTTATTTATTTTTTTTTTTTGGTCTTTTCCAGATAGGGTCTCCCTGTAGCCCCAGCTATCCTGGAACTTGCTCTGTAGACCACACTGGCCTTAAACTCACAAAGATCCACCTGCCTCTGCCTCCCAAGTGCTAGGATTAAAGGCGTGCACCACCACACCCAGCATATTTCTTTTTTAAAAAATATTTCATGGATATATGCCTGAACTGAATTGGAAAATGGTGTATGAAATACACAAAGCATCAATAAAAAATTTCATTTATTAATTTTATTTTCTCTGTATGAGTGTATTGCCTGCATGTATGTAAGTGCACCCATGTTGGGAAATGCCTGATGAGATCAGAAGAGGGTGTCAGATCCCCTGGGATTGGAGTTATGGACAGTTGTTAGTTGCCATGTGGGTGCTGGGAATCAAACCCAGGTCCTCTGCAAGAGCAGCCAGTGCTCTTAACCCCAGCCATCTCTCCATCCCCAAATCTCTTGTATTTCCTTTACCTATTTTACTACTGTTTCTATTCCTTGGTAATGTAAATAATGTGGAAATGAGCACTTTAATTTCTTTTTATTATTTTTTTAGTTTGTATACAAAATAATGTATTCATTCATGACATTTTCATGTGTCTTCCGTTGCTTATACTTACTCTCTGTCCTTCCTTTTACCTCTGCCCCCTTCTCTTTCCTGAAGAGTCATCCTTCTGTTTTCACTGCACGCATGTGTGCATGTGTGTGTGTGTGTGTGTGTGCATGTGTGTGTGTGTAACAATGTGTTGTGTGCTTATATTTTATTTATTTATTTATTTATTTATTTATTTATTTATTTATTTATTTAATCTGTATGAGCATATTGGCTGCATGTGTGTAAGTGTACCCAGGTCATGCAGTGGCTGTGGAGGTCAGAAGATGATCCCCTGGAACTGGAGTTACAGACAATTGTTAGCTACCATGTGGGTGCTGGGAACTGAACCTGAGTCCTCTGCAAGAGCAGCCAGTACGTTTAATTACTGAGCCATCTCTCTAGTCTAGCATCATACGTTTAAATCTAGATTCTACATATGAAAGAAAATGTGCAGTATTTGTCTTCTTTATCGCCCCCCACTACTGTCTTTTGTCTCTCTCCTGTTCTTCCTCCTTTTACAACCTACTTTTTTTTTTTTTGGTCTTTTTGAGACAGGGTCCCCTGTATCTCCAGCTGTCCTGGAACTTGCTATGTAGACCAGGCTGGCCTTGAACTCACAGAGATCCACCACAATGTACTTTCTATTTCAGGTCATATAATCCCATGTGTACACATGTGCGTATATATTTATATTTAAGTCTAGAGTCTACATTTGGAAGAAAACGCGCCTCTTGTCTGTGTGAGCCTGGTTTATTCTGCTTAACATGATGACCTCCAGTCCAGCCATCTCTCCTATAGTCCAGATGCTCATTCTTCCTTACGACTGAATTAGATTCCACTGTGCGTGTGCATAGCATTTTCTTTACTGTTCTCCAGTAGATGGACATCCAGGCTCGCTGCATATCTCAGCGATGTCGGTGCAGCAGCAGACTTGGATGCTCAGGCGTCTCCGCTGCAATGAGCACTGTTAACCTCTCCATTGGTTCCATGACTCTTCTTGATTGGGCTGCTCAGCAGTGTCATGTGTGCACCCAGCACAGCTCAGATTCACCGACTTTCAGGACTGTTCCCTGCTCTATTCTGTCCTGTCAGGAGGGTGGTTTCCAGAGGTGCACAGCTGCCTCTTTGGCAAAGGTTCTGGGTTCCACATGAACTGGGCAGCTCCCAGAGCACTGGCGTCAGAGGCTCCCAAGCAAGGCACCGCAAGTGCCAGCAGGTGGGTGGATGGCCTTTGCTTGCCAACCATGAGCCAGTTATGGCCTGGATCAACCCAGCCATCCCATCCTCTACCCAGTACAACTGCACAGTCCAGCCAGGCCAGTGTCCCAATCCCGGGGAAGTCCCCCTGCACCCCCTTTCAATGACCTTCTTTCCTTGGATCTCTCTCTCTCTCTCTCTCTCTCTCTCTCTCTCTCTCTCTCTCTCCCACCCTCCCTTCTCCCTCTCCCTGGCTTTTTCTTTTCTTCTCTTTCTCATTCTGGCTTGGGATAAAAAGGGAAAATTCCACAATTTTTTAAATGATATTAATTGGTTAGCACTTTCATATTTTTTTCTTTTTCATTTTTTTTATTGATGCTTTGTGTATTTCATACATCATATTCCAATTCAGTTCAGGCATATTTCCCTTTCCCTTCCCCCCACCCCACCCCACCCCATCCCAGATCATGCATTCTTCCATAACTGTCCTGCATCTTTCTTTCAGTTTTTTTTCCATTTTTTAGCAATAAGTGATAATTTATGAGTACAAGCATCCTTCATGTATTGTAACTTAAGGTTTTGAAAAGCTTCTGCTTCAACTCAATTATCAATAAAATCAGCCTGGTTTACTGTTATTCCTTTTCTAGCTTCTTGATATGATATCTCATCTATTTTCAGAAATTCTAGGTTCAAAACATTTTCATATTTAATAGGTGCTTTATGCCTTAAAATATTTAGGACTGTATTTTAAATTTTCCAAAGTAAGTTTTCTTTTTAACTTAATTCCAAATGGCCAGAAATATATCAGATTTTGTCATTTGTGTGTGTGGTTCTTGGGATTAAAACCAGGACCTTTGTTATGCAGGGCGAGTGCTCTCTCACTAAGTTGCATTCTCAGTGCTAACTTATGAGATGTTTTGATATTTTTCTTGTGTTTTAGCTCTATGGACAGTTTTAAATACATGTGCAATGTCTTGAACATTGTTTGATTTTTCTGTTGTTTCTTTCTGTGTATCTGTGTGTTGGTCTTCACATCTTTCTACTATTGTGTGTGTTCTACTATTTTGTGTGTATTCTGTCTGCCTCATCTACAAATTTCTGAAAAAATATGCTAAAATATACATCCGTTTAACAAAGTATATTTGTCATTTTTTCTTGTAATCTGTCATTTTTGCCTGAAATGTTGAAGCTGTGGTGCTGAGTTGAACAGGTTTGCTATTGCTTCATTGTTTTGAAGGTTTGCAACTATTTCATTGTTTTAAGGGCTACTCCACTGTCAGCACACACAGTGTTCCTCTTTGTCATTGTTATGTCTTAGGCTTAATTCAACTGTGGCTCATCAATTTTCTTCTGAGTCATTGAGTTCATAAAGAACTTTGGGGGGCTGGGGCTAAAGATACTGGTCAGTGGCACAGCATTTGCCTAGATTGTGTTAGTCTCTGGATGAAGAAGGAGGAGGAAGAGGAGGAGGAGGAGTAGGAGGAGGAGGGAGGAGGGAGGAGGAGGAGGAGGAGGAAGAGGAGGAGGGAGGAGGAGGAGAAGGAAGAGGGAGGGAGGAGGAGAAGGAAGAGCTAACAGTGAACATTTTTGGCTTTAGCTGTTTAATTTTTGATGTTTATTTAATGTGTTTGCACACTCAGCATAGTGTGTGTGGAGGTCAGAGGGTAACTTGTGGGAGTCAGTTCTCTGCTTTCAGCTTGGCATGGGTCCTGGTGATTGAACTCAGATTGCTTGCTGTGCAAGCCTAGAAACCTGAGTTTGGTCTCTGAGACCCTAACATGTGGAAAGAGAAAAGCAACACTAGGAGCTGTGCTCTGAGTTTCACATATGCACCATGCACACACATCATGCAGACACAATAATAATAAGGTTTGCTGGGTGAGGTGGTGCACACCTTTAATCCTAGCACTTGGGAGGCAGAGGCAGGCAGATCTTTGTGAGTTCAAGGCCAGCCTGGTCTACAGAGCGAGTTCCAGGACAGCTGGGGCTACAGGGAGACCCTGTCTCAAAAAAAAAGGAGAGGCATAGAGAAAGACACCTGCCATCAACCTCTGACCTCCACATACATGCATATACACATGCATGTACAAGCATGTACACATACAAATATACACATGTACAAGCATGTACATATACATAGACCACATACACAAAAGAAATTATGAACAATATTATGTCAACAAAAAAGAAATTTAAATGAAATATACAGCATCCTAGGAAAGAAGCAAATTAGTTCATATTCATTACAGAAACTGGGTGTAAACTCTAGGGTCTGATGGCTCCTTAATGAATTTGTGTCAAACTTTCAAGGAAGAAGTAAATTTGAAATTATAGTCTCTTCAAAGAAAAATAAAAAGAGAGAGAGGACTCTCTTCTACTCATCTCATGAAGTCAGCAAAGTCTAGACACCAAAATGAGCCCAGGCTAAGCAATGTTTAAAAATATAATTAAATTGAAATTCCTCTCTCACTTTCTTAGGACCAGAGATCCAACTCTTCTAAACAAAATATTACCAGGCTAAAGGCAGCACTGGAAAATCATGAAGATCAAGTTGAGTAATCTAGGTGGGTTTAAAATTTGAAAACCATTTAAATCACTATATTAATGCAGTAATTAGGAGAAAAATCCTATCATCAATTTAATAGGACCAGAATAGAGGTAAGAGAAGTCAATATAAATTCATGTTAAAAATGTTTAGCAAATCAGCAATAAGTTATTGTGGATAGAATATTTGTGTCTCTCTAAAACTGAAGTGCTGAACTCTACCCCAAAGTAATGGCCCTGACCTTTGAGAGGTAGTTAAGATTTGAAGAGGCAGGAAGGTGGGGACTGTGTGCTGGGACTACTGTCCTAGAGTGACCTGGAGCTTGTCCTCCTTCTCTCCCCCCTATACGCACCAACTATAGACAGGCAACATGGAGCCAGGGCAAGAATATGGCTGTCTGCTCTACAGAGACCCTAGATCCTGCCTATACTGCTACTGTGCATAAATGAACTTATTTTTTTATTTTTATTTTAGATTATTCCAAAAAATGCATATGTACACTCCACACATAAGTCAAAATTTAAAATTCTGAAAATAAAATATAGGTTGATTCCTAAACACATTTAGAGATTCACATTTTAACAGTAAATTTGCATGCAGGTATAAAGTCATGTAACTCTAGATTCTTTTTTTAGAATATGACTGCATATCCTCCATCTATATATGGTAATTACAATGTGTGAGTATAAGTGGTAGGACAAGTCTAGAGCCCATTTATAGATTCACATTGCAATAGCACAGTTGCTTTCAGGTACAATGAAATATAATAATAAAGTTGCTCAGTTTCCTGCCAACTGGGGATTTGATGTTAGCATCCACAAATGAGGGAAACCATTCGCCTTTTTTTTTTTTTTTTGTTTTTCTGGGACTGTGTATTTTATGTATAAATTGCTGTCAAGTCCCCATCCATATCTAGCAGCAAAGATCATGAGTGTCGTTTCTTTACTGCTGCTATAGAAACTCCATTTTGTAGAGTACCACATTTTTGTATACAGTCATCATTGAGGGAATTTGGGTTGATTCCAGGTCTTTGCCTATTGGAAAAGAGCTGTCAATAGAACTATAGCTGTGCAATGTATCTTGCAGTAGAATGTGTCTTGGGGTATATACCCCAGAGTGGTAATGGATGGTTAGGGTGGTATGTCCTCATTTTGAGTTTTTTAAGGGTCTCCACACTGCCTTTCCACAGTGGTTGTACCAGTTTTACATTCCCACCAGCAGTGGGTGAGTGTTCCCTTTTCCCCACAACCTCTCCAGTAGTTTGGTGTCTTTTGTTTTCTTGATCGTGGCTAGTCTTATTGGAGTGAGATTATACTTTAGTGTGTTATTAATTAGCTTTCCTTAATTATTAATGATGTTGAACACTTTTTAAGATGTTTTCTCACCATCTTTACTTCTTTACTGATGAAGGTCCTCTGTTCAGCTCTTTACTCCACTTTTGAGTAGGTCATTTGTTTTCTTTTCTTTTTGTTTTTTTAAGTAGCTATATATTCTGGATGTTTAATGTTTTGTTGTGTCTGATGTATCAGTGGTGAAGGTTTCCTCCCACTCTGTGGGTTTGTCTCTTCACTCCTTGATTGTTTCTTTAGCCTGTACAAAGCTTTTGAGTTTGATGAGGTCCCACTTGTCAGCTGTTGTCCTATTTCCTGTGCAGCTGCTGTTGATTTAGAAAGTCTTTTCCTACACTATTTTTTGTAGGTTGCTGGCTGATGCTTTTTCTTCTATCACTTCAGGGTTTCAGGTTTTTAGGTTGAGATCTTGATCCACTTGAGTTTATTTTGTACAGGGTGAGGGGTAGGGGTTTAACTTTTGTTCTAACAAATGGTGTTCCAGTGTTTGCAACCAACCCTTGATGCAGATGCATCTTTTCCTCCATTGAGCCTTTTTGGCCCCTTTGTCAAATATGAGGTGGCTAAGTTATATGAGCTCAAGTTTGGATCTTCAATTTTGTTCATTACAATGGTTTTCTGTCTTTTTTTGCCAGTACCAGGCTTGTCTAGTGACTAAGCCCTGTAATATAGCTTGAGTCCTGGTAATGTAACCCACCAGTAGTGCACTTTTTCACTCAGGGTGCTTTAGCATTTTGTTTTTCCATATGAATTTAGATTATTTTTTTCTAAGTCTGTGAAAAAGCTCATGAGAAGCAACTGGAGAAGGATATATAAGGAGACCTTCCCACCAATAGCCTAAAAAAAAAAAAAAACCTAGGAATAACTAAACCAAAGAAAAACAAGACCTCACAGAACAAAATTTTAAAAACCCTGAAGAAGGAGATTGAAAATGACATAAAAAGAGGAAAGACCTTCTATGCTCATGGATTGGAAAAATTTATATAGTAAAAATGTCCATTCTACCCAAATTAATATACAGATTCAATGCAATCCCAATCAGAAATGGACTTGCTATGTCATCTACGGTGCTTTGTCATACTGCCTGAGAAGACTAAGACAGGAGAAAACGCTCTTACATTGGTAAGGAGCACCACCGATGGACGAGTACTGTGAGACAGGAGAAAACACTCTTACATTGGTAAGGAGCACCACCGATGGACGAGTACTCTGAGACAGGAGAAAACGCTCTTACATTGGTAAGGAGCACCACCGATGGACGAGTACTGTGAGACAGGAGAAAACGCTCTTACATTGGTAAGGAGCACCACCGATGGACGAGTACCGTGAGACAGGAGAAAACGCTCTTACATTGGTAAGGAGCACCACCGATGGACGAGTACCGTGAGACAGGAGAAAACGCTCTTACACTGGTAAGGAGCACCACCAGCAGACGAGTACTGTGCTCATTCACTTTGAAATCTTGAAAGATGTATGTAGTGGTTTGAGTGAGAATATCCCCCACATGCTCCAGGTATTTGGAAATTTTTATCCCCAGTTGGTGATGGTGTTTTGGAGATTTTAGGGGGTATAGAGGAAGCCCGTCACTTGGGGGTAGGCTTAAGCCTAGCCTGATTTCCTGTGTCTCTGCTTCCTGTGCCTGCCTGGAGAGGTGATCGCTCTGCTTTCTGCTCTGCTCCTCCCCATACCTCCCCCTCCATTTTGGACCCTCATCCCTGGAACTGTAAGTTCAGGTAAACGCCTCCTTTTGTTTGTTTATTTATTTATTTATTTATTTATTTATTTATTTATTTATTTATT
Organism: Rhizomys pruinosus; assembly: GCA_009823505.1. Lineage (NCBI taxonomy): Eukaryota > Metazoa > Chordata > Mammalia > Rodentia > Spalacidae > Rhizomys > Rhizomys pruinosus. The sequence goes on from VZQC01014822.1 coordinate 2,399,900, forward strand.
TATCTTTTTGAGACAGGGTCTCCCTGTAGCTCCAGCTGTCCTGGAACTCACTATATAGACCAGGCTGGCCTTGAACTCAGAAATCCACCTGCCTCTGCCTACTGAGTGCTGGGATTAAAGGCGTGCACCACCACACCTTGTTCACAGTGTCTTATCACAGCAACAGAAAAGTAACTAATATAATTTGCTTCTAAAATTTTAAATGAGATGTGACTGCTTTACTCATACTGTTTAGCTTTGTATTGGGCTCCTAAGGTGTGCGATGAGGCAAGTAAAAGTATACTTCTCCAAAAGGAAGAAATGAAATTTCATCATTTGCAGATGACACAGTTGTATATGCATAAAATATAATCTATGGATAAACTTGGGATTAATAAGTAAGATTGCAACAATTTTGGATACAAAGTCAACATATGAAAAATCAATAACTCAGCCAGGTATGGTGGCACATGCCTTTAATCCCAGCAGTTGGGAGACAGAGGCAGGCAGATCTCTGTGAGTTCAAGGTCAGCCTGGTCTACAGAATGAGTTCCAAGGACAGCAAAGCTACAGGGAGACCCTGTCTCAAAAAGACCAAAAAAAAAAAAAAAAAAAAAATCAATAAGCTTGTTTTATATATCACAGAAAAGCAACTAGACAAATGAATTTTACCAAACATGCTATTCATCTCTTTCTCAGTCTTTCTCAATATTCTCCATGGGGAAGTTGACTGTTTTGAGCAGAAGTTCACTGTTTCAGTCAGTTCTTTGATGCAGTCCTTTCTGTTGTTGTTGTTGTTGTTTCCAATATGCATCACTCCCAACTGCTTTGGACAAAAGCTCAAACATGCATGTTTGGCAGAATGCATGAGCTCTGGAGGGGTGGGGGAATGGGGGGACACAGGTCTAGATTTGATAAAAAAATATATGTATAAATAAAAAAGATTAAAAAAATACATAAAATAAAATAAAGAAAAATGAATTTTAAAAGTTATGTCATATGTGATAGACTAGAAATCAGGAAATGCCTATGAAAATATACTTGCTGTACATAATTAGAAGAATTTTCTAAAACTTTATTTTCATTTATGTGTGTGTATCTGTGTGCATGTATGCCATGGAGTGTATGCAGTACCCTTGGAGACCAGAAGAGGTTATCAGATCCCCTGAAGATGGATTTACATGTGTTTGCAAGCCACCCAGTGTAGGGGCGGGACTGAATTCCAGTATTCTAGAAGAGCACAATCTATATATTTTCCTTTAAAAAAACTGATTATTTGCAAACTTCATCTATCAAATTTCGATTTTATTTAGATCCCCTCCCCTATTTGCACCCGTTTACTAGCCCCCACCCAATTTCATTTACTGCGTCATATATACATATATGTATACACACATGTATGTATATACACATATATAGGTAGATACATGAAGACCTATAGAGTCTGATTTGTGCCCCCAAATGTCCTTCAGTGTGGGGCCGTCCGCTGGAGCCTGGTTAACTGACCAAGAGTTCCACCCTCGTAGAAGACTGAGTCTGCCTCTCCCAGCAGCCATTGGGTGCCAAAATTTTCTTAGATTGATCTGGGTTTTTTTTTTTTTCTTCCCACTTCCCCATGTCTATGTGAGGTTTTGTCTGGGTTGAACCGCATGGGATTTGTGCATTTCGTCACTATTGCTGTGAGTTCATATGAGTAACTAACCACCCAGATATCTGCCAAGCTCTGTTTCCTCATGGGCATCAGCCACCTCTAGCTCTTACCATCTTCCCACCCTCTTTTCTGCAGTGATCCCCAAGCCTTGGGAGGCAGAAGTTTGATGATACTGGTGTCCCACTCAGTGATAGGCAGCCTTTGTTCATTGGTCAGTTCTGGGTTTCTGTGTTAATCACCACCTATAGAAATCAGTCTTGATTGTGAAGTCATCTCTTAAGCTCCAATTGGGAGCACTTTAAAGGTTAATTCAATAAAGGAATATGGAATTATTAAAAGATTCGATTTACAGGTTGAGAGATTTTATTTCTTAGATTTAAGGTCTCAGTGTTAAGATGCTGCTTGTTCCCAAATAAACCCATTGATTAATGGAATCCCAACTTAAATCTCAGCAATATACTGGGACAAGAATTAGGGTTAATGAAGAATTTGGTCCTCTCAAAGTTAAACTGAGCTGATAAACTAGAATGGATCAATTAGGCCTAAGTGAGCTGAGACAAGGAAGGAAGCGAGTATTGAAGATCTGGGTTTGACATGTGCAAAATGCTAGAATTATTAAGCTAAATGAGGCAGGGCCCGAGTGAGAAGGTGTCTCTGGGGCTTGCTGATCTGCATTTACCTTCATCCCCACAGTTTCCTTCAGCCCTCCCAGCATTCTGACATGGAGAATCATCTTTATATTCTACCTGTGAGTTCACACAGCATTTAAAAGTCATCAGGATCTGAAATTCTTCAATGTGGTTAAAACATACTTAATTTTTTTTTTTTTTTGGTCCACAGCAACTTCCAGGAAAAGATGTTAAAAATTAATGTATGTCTTATTTAAAGTTGAGAGATATGCAAATGTAAAAAAGGGAAATAATAGACAGGAAAGAATAGAGTCATGCTGGTTGGATGAGATGGGTATCTTCTGGGGAAGGACCCAGTGCCGTGTGTGCCAGGTGGCCCTCCACTGCCAAGTGCCCCTGAAGCACAGTCCTGTTCCCACAACATTTCCCAGCTCATGTTCCCCAGCAAACTCTTAATTTCTTTCAAAATTCCACTGTAGCCTTTTTTCCTGCTTTCTACTGTGCAAGCAGAGTTCAGCATGCATCCCACTTTTGAAGCAACATGTTGTTGCCTGGGGTTGGCATGCCATCTCTGCTGTCTAACAGGATGTGCATGAGTTATTTTGATTCTGTGCTCCAGCTTTCCAGACCAGGAAAGAATGACACCAATAATAATATCCATCCCTAGGACTGGGAACAAGTATAAACATGTTAGACATGCTAGAAAGTATAAGATACTAAAACGAGCACACAACTATATTGCATTAATGAAGCCATAATTAATATTACTAAAAATACCTTTTTTTGGTCTTTTTGAGACAGGTTTTCCCTGTAGTCCCAGCTGGATTGGAACTCACTGGTAGACCAGGCTGGCTTTGAAGTCCAAGCTGCGCTTGCCTCTGCCTCCTGAGTACCAGGATTAAAGGTGTGTGCCACCATGCCCAGCTAAAAAATATGTTTTGCATACCTCAAAGGTGCCATGCTAAGCTTCGTTAATAGACAGAGATGGTCAATAGAGATGAAGTACATAACTTCCTGTGTTGCAGCAGGGGAGACAGCAACTGGGTAAACAACACATTTAAGTTTAACTATTTCTATAAAAGGAAAGGACACTGAGTGAGGGGGCATAACCATTCATTGCTAAGGATAATCAGAAGGCAACATAGGGAAGGACGTTCCAGACATGATCAGCAGTTAGTGTAGAGATGCTGACAAGATTCTGACCAGTTTAAAAAGATGATTTTTCTTTTATGTGTATGAGTGCTTTGCTTATGCATATATAGGTGCACCAAGTACATGCAATGCCCACAGAGGCCAGAGGAGGATGTTTGACACCTTGGACCTGGAGTTATAGACAGTTGTTAGCTGCCATGTGGGTGCTGGGAGACAAATCCAGTCCTCTGCAAGAAGAGCCAGTACTCTTAACTGCTGAGCCATGTCTCCAGGTCCAATTGTGACCACCTTGATATGTCAGAACAGAAATGAAAGCAGCATGTTGGAAATCAATAGCAAAGATGAGAGAGACAGACCATGTGGCTGGTAAGGGGAGACACTGGATCATGTAGGAGCTCGTAGGCTGAGGAAGAGCTTGAGATTTTATGCACTTCTAGAATCAGTTACGGTAAACTGTAAGTAGGGGAGACTAACTGGACCAGAGTTCGAGTAGAGTCTCCTGGTGTATCTGTGGAGCACGGCTGGACCGATGTTAGTCGGGAAGCAGAGAGATGAATAGGGAGATGATGGGGTCAGAGATGGCGCTGCTGGTGGGAACTGGGACTCTCGTTTGTGTCCATTATCCAGAATGTCCTTTTTAGTGGGGGAACTGTGTTACTCACTAAGAAGTTTTGGTGGATAGTGCAGCACATGCTGAACAAGTACAAGATCTGGCTTCAGTCTGGGGCAAGTGAACAACATACCAGTTTTATTTTGATTGATAGAACTGCAATTTGGGAAAAAGGAATGAAACAAGACATGCAGCAAGGTAGTCAGTATCTCTCTGTCCTTCACCCTTCCTCCCTCCACACAGGAACACAGAAGCCAATGTGAGTCATAGCGTTGCTTAGGTATGTACAGCAAAAACTCTGTGGGTGAATGTGTGTGTATATGTGAGCATGTGTGTGCTGTGAATGGATGTGTATGCGTGAGTGTGTGGTGAGAGAGAGAGAGAGAGAGAGAGAGAGAGAGAGAGAGAGAGAGCGCTTGCACTCTCTCCTTTGGCACAAAGGCATTTCTTCATCCCCCCTTCCACCTACTCCTCTAAGCAGTCTCCAGCCTCTTTGCCATGTTCTTAGCCTGACACACTCACCGATGCTCTGCCTCTAGTTTTACTCCAGATCTTTGCAACTGTTCAATTTTCCTTGAGTATGATTTCCTTTACTTTGCTCTTCTGTAAGAACCTCCAATAGACTCTGAGTTAGATCTTCCCTCATCTCTTTGGCTTCTACCAGTTGTCTCAATACAAGCTCATGGAATCTGCCCTTAGCATGTGTTCCTTATCGCTCCTTTGCGTGGCTTCCAATTCCTCACTGTCTGATGCCGTTGTTTCTTCAGACTCATCAACCACCAGTCCTTTCTCACCAGGAGCCTCCCGCAAGCAAGCCCTCCAGCTAGTGTGTCATCCTGGAAGACACACTCCTGTACACCAGGCAGGGCCCCTTGCCTGTTATCATTACCAAACCCTCATATTCTTCTCTTCCTTCAGTATTCAGGGAAAAGCTGGACAGGACCAACAGGTGTCATTGCTGAAGCCTTAGAGTCCCTCGCCTGCAACAGCTGCTTCCTCATCTGCTTTTGCCCAACACATGGGGAGTCCAACCTTTTGGCAGGGCTGAGACATTGTCATCTACAAGGTTCACATGCAAAAGAGGCTCAATCAAGTTATAAAAAGTCTCATATGGAAGAAATATGCTCAAAGCTTATTGTATACTTGCATGAAAATGGTCTTCCATGACCGTGTATAATAAATATTAAAAACTGGAGACATCCCATGATTTTTAAGCAGGTTTTTGATCATATGTTACACTCACTGTGGCTGGTGGTTTATAGGTCAGACACACCAGTTTGGATGCATGGATTATTTCTCCATTTTCTGTGTCTCAGATAACATCGTATAAAATCTTCAGGGCAGAAACAGTTTTATGTGTGTGTGTGTGTGTGTGTGTGTGTGTGTGTGCATGTATGCATGTCTGGGTGAGTATGTATGGTGAATTAATGTAATTGTGTATGTGTGTTTGTGTATATATGTTTGTATGTGCATATGTGTGTTACATGTATGTGGTATGGGTACTCATGTATGGTTGTAGTTTATGTGTATGTGTATATATGTGCAGGTGGTAACTGTGAGTTTGTGTGGAAGCTACAGGCTGACATGAGTCACATGTCTTCCTCAGTCACACCCTGCATTATTTTTTGAGACAGGGTCACTTCAGCAAGCCTGGAACTCCCCATTTAGGCTAGGCTAACTGTCAGTGAACTTGGGGGCCATGTCTGTCTCCACCTCTCCAGTGCTGGGTTACAGGTGCACACCACTATGTTGGGTCTAAACTCAGTTCCTCATGCTCACACAGCAAGCACCTGACCCACCGAGTCATCTTTCCAGCCCCAGATATCCTTCCTTCCTTCCTTCCTTCCTTCCTTTCTTTCTTTTTTTTTTTTTTTTTTTTTTGGTGTTTTCGAGACAGGGTCTCCCTGCAGCCCCAGCTGGCCTGGAACTCACTATGTAGACCAGGCTGGCCTTGAACTCACAGTGATTCGCCTGCCTCTGCCTCCTGAGTACTGGGATTAAAGGCATGTGCCACCATGCCTGGGCCTCCCGGACATCATTTCTAACAGTTTCTTCCACATTTCCCATATTGAGCCTTTATTTTTCAAAGCTTAAAATTTGAATTGAATCAGCTCATATCAATTCTGTTCTTGTATGGTACCTTAAGTGTTCTAAGTTACTCTTCTTCCTCTTCTCCCCTTCATTGTTGTTTTTGAGGTAGGATATCTCTGTGTAGGCCATGCTGACCTCTAACTCACCATCCTCCCACTTCTCCCAAGTGCTGCAACACTAGCACAGGGTAGACAGAGCCTGCTGGCTTCCTGGACCTCACTGGCCAGCCAGTCTAGCTAGTCAGTGAGGGCCAGGATCAGAGACAGGCCCTGTCTCCAAAGATAAGGTGGAGAACTACACAAGAAGATGCTCACTACAGACCTCTGGTCTTCACAGTGAGTGCACATGCACGCGCACACACACACACACAAACACACACACACACACACACACCCTACATGGAGGTCAAGCCAATTTGCCCAAAAACAATAGTGGCAAAACTCCCACTCATTACTCTACCACGCAACAAGCCTCAATCCCTGCTCAGAATTGTAGTCACCCACTGGTTTCAGCTCAGAAGTTCTCGTATCACAGAGCAAGTGCAGAGCCTTGTACTAGGTGCTCTAGAAATTTCCCAATATCTGGATTCCCGACTTCATTCTGGGAGAGGAGACACGTTTGGTTTTGTATGTGGAGAAGTGAATTTACTGGAGAAAGCCTTCCGGGAGGAGCTTCCACTTTCATAGTCATTCAACACTTCTTGGAAAGACAGACAACTTGTGAATATTAACTACCTTTGAGTTAGCTGGAATTCCCAAGACCCGGCCCCAGATTTGGCATTCTGTTACTACACAGAGACCTCTACTGACAGCTGTTTTTCAGTTCAGGCAGCTGCACATCCATTTCTGGAAGTGATCACTGGGTCTGGCTGGCATCAGTGTGCTTATGTTGGTGGGCAGGAGCCAGACACAGAGGGTCCGGGATGTCAGAGGGGAACGTGTGCTGTTTCTGCCTGGTCCCTATCTGCATCCTTCTGCAGCAGAGCTCTCTTTTGAAGGAAAGACCCCTCCTCACCTACTTAGGGCAGACTGAAGGACTCTGCCCCTCTCATATTCCATGTGGACACAGGATGGACATATGATCTAGTCCTGGGCAATCAGATGACCCTATCACCCAGGACACAGGGATTGGTATGGGTCAACAGGTGACCCAAACTTGGTTAATCAGGGTCCTGCTCTGGCCTTACCTGTCGGAGATGCAGAGATTCGGAAGGACTGCTACATCACAATGAGAATGGCTTGGGTAGGGAAGAGCCAACCAGCACCATCTTGATGTTCAAGGGGACATCCTGAGAAAGACATCACCAGCCACTGACTAAAGCCAGCTCTGTCCCTGGACCTTATGATCATGCCAGCTAGCCAGTCCTTCTGTTGTTCAGATAAGTTGTAATATGTTTTTGTTGTTCACACCAAACACGTTTCTAAGAAAATCTATGTCATCGTTTACAACTGAATATTGTGATATTAGCATAAAATCTTTACTGTACTTCTAAGTATTACATAGGTCTATATTTATGTATATATACTATGGTATGTATCATCTGTCTTGCATGTGTATGTATGTATGCATATCTATGCACATGTATGGAGAGGCCAGAGGACAACCATGGCTACTGATTGACTAAGAAGGCTGGCCAGTGAACCCCAGGGACCCTGTCGCTATCTCCCCAGTGCTGGATGACAAAGGCACACCACCATGCCTGTCTTTTCCTACGTGGGTTCTGGGCATTGAATTCGAGCTCTCATGCTTACGTGTCACTTTGCATGTGCACCACTAACCCCAGCCCATCCTTTTAAGCAGCAGTTTCCCTTACAGGATACCATCTCCTGCTCTAAATTTTATTGCAATTTAAATCTCACTTTTCATAAGGCATACTCTCTTTCTCCTTTTTATATACAAAATCAACTTAGTACTCCTACATGGGAAGACATTTTGAGAGCTAATGAGCTGAAGTTATTTGTATGGGGGATTTTTCTAGAACCTGTTGTAGTGGGCTGGCTGAGCCTCAACACACCACGGCCCTGAGTCTGGCAAATCCCAGAACATTTTTAAAATTTTATTTTTAAATTTTTTTATGTGTATGAATGTACTGTCTGCATGTAGGTTGGTACAGCCGTGTCATGCAATGCTGTGGAGGTCAGAAGAGGGTGTCATATTCCCCTGGAACTGGAGTTAAAGATGGTTCTTAGCCGTCATGTGGTGCTGGGAATTGAACCCAGGTCCTCTGCAAGAGCAGTTGGTGCTCTTAATCGCTGAGCCATCTCTCCAGCCCCATCCCAGTACATTTTTAGCTTCTAAATTTGGATGACTACACAGATTTTGAAATTTACTACCCAGTGCTCTGCTCACAAAAATAGAGAGCCAGGCAAAATGAAGGCTTTCTTCATACTGCTCTCCATGACTTTCCGATGCACAACAGTAAGTCAGTCTGAAGTGAATGTTCTAATTTTAGGCGGTGCCGTTTTTTGCCATCAAAACCCTTTTTCATGTAGACTCGATGGGAACGACACATCCCAAGAGAAGGAAGCAATTTGCATGTTTTCTTCCTAACCGAAAGAGGCCTCTAAAAACAAACACTCATCTATAATGCATGGAGTTTATTTTAAGGCAAAAATTATGTCACATTTTTCCATGAGTAAATAACGACACTTTACACTCTCACACCCCTTCTCTCCACTCCCAGCCATGTTCGAATTCATCCACAGAAAAATGACATTGCATTTTCCCAACAATTTAATCAAGCATAGTACTGCATTCAGGCCATGGATGCCCCCCACACACCAGCATATTCATAATGATTTGACCAGTTAAACAAGAAGTACTTCTTTCTAGTTTTAAAAATAACCAGGCCAAGCCAGGGGTGGTGGTACACGCCTTTAATCCTAGCACTTGGGAGGCAGAGGCAGGCAGATCTTTGTGAGTTCAAGGCCAGCCTGGTCTACAGAGTGTTCCAGGACAGCTGGGGCTACAGGAGACCCTGTCACGAAAAGACCAAAACAAAACAAAACAAAACAAAACAAAAAAACCCCAAACAAACAAACAAAAAAAACCCCAAAATCCAGGCCAGTTTCATGAGTATTTGATTGATCAAACTGAGCTTTATATGTAGCACCTGAAACAAGCTCAGCATATCAGGTCAGGCCCATCAAAACTGCATTAAGTTTCTATTTCTGAATGTAGCTGGATGCCTGGCTGGACCTCAGACATGCAAGGTTGAAATTTGCCCATGTGAAGATTCTTGCCCACCATGGTGCACAGGGGTGGAATCTAAACATTTACTATGTTTCAGGGTTTTAATAGGTAGGGAATCCACAACCCCACACAGAACGCAGGCAACTCAAACTCAGTTTAGTTTGATGTCTACTAAACTGTAGCCCAGTATACACATTTGCATATGTGTGTGTGTCCATGTGAAGCCAAACATCTGGCTATATGTGTATTTAAAAACCAATAAAAATAAAATTAATCCCAACCCAGAAATTATCTTGTCTTTTGATATCTAAATTAGGAGTTTGTATCCCTGGTTGGACATTAAAATCAGCTGAGAATCTAGAACAAATCCAGGCCTGGACCCAACTGAAGAAATTGTACCTGAGGTGACCTGACATGGAAGGCCACCTTAGTACGAACATATACTTCCAGCAGGCACCTGACACGGAAGGCCACCTTACTATGAACACATACTTCCAACAGGCACCTGAATTTGAGGTTGACAGCTGGAAACTTTCCTGGTCCTCAGAGTGTCATTTACAGGAGCAGGTTAGTCAGGAGAACAGTCAATGCTCACATGCTCAGTTAGGCAAACGTCCTTATTTCCCAGAGCTTTTGTTTCCTGGTTTTAAAATATAAATAATGCTATATGCCTGATAGAATGCCTTCAAGGACTGTCATGATAGAAGGTATGACTCAGGATAGCACTTAGTATCAGAAATGTAGTGACTCGGCCAGGTGTCACACCAGAGGGGCTGGTGGGGACCTTGGCTGAGCAGAGCAGGAGAGGCCCAGTCTAAAGTGAGTATCAACCACATGGTTCCTGACAGCTGTTGTTGGAAACACAGGGAGCTATTCCCAGACCTTGGGAGAAAAAAGAAAAAAAGCAATCTGTATGTTTAATTCTGAAATTCCCTTAAAGTAGCTAAACAAAACCTATCTGTAGTTTACCAATTTTTTCTTTTTCTTTTCTTTTTTTGAGACGGGGTTTCCCTATAGCCCTAGCTGTCCTGGAACTGACTCTGTAGACCAGGCTGGCCTTGAACTCACAGAGATCCACCTCCCTCTGCCTCCTGAGTGCTAGGAGTAAAGGTGTGCACCACCACGCCTGGCTTAAAGATAGTTCTTAGCCACCATGTGGGTGCTGGGAATCAAACTCTGGTCCTCTGCAAGAGCAGTCCATGCCTAACTGCTGAGCCATCTCTCCAGCCCCCAGGTTACCAATTTTCTGTCCAGGGAAGTTGAATCTCTTTCACTGTGTTGACCCAGTGTGCCAAGTGAGTGGCTGTGTGTAGACCTACTGTGCACATGGCTATGTGCATAGACACATTGGGCCATGTGGTTGTGTGTAGACCTACTGTGCTCATGGATGTACATAGACAGATTGGGCCATGTGGCTGTGTGTAGACCTACTGTGCCACATGGCCGTGTTAGAGCTACTGTGGGGCTGGCTTCACGATCCGCTCTTTTTAGATTAGTTTTACATTGATTAATTATTTATTTATTGTATATGTATGTGCATGAGAGTGTATTTTGGTATGTGCATGCCATGGCCTACAGGTGGAGGTCCGAGGACAACTTGCTGGAATTGGTTCTCTCCTTCCACCGTGTGGGACCCAGAGATAGAATTGGGGGTTGTCAGGTTTAAGCACCTCTACCCACTGAACCATCTTGCTGTCTGTCATTTTAGTTGTTTTTTTTTATTTTTATTTATTTATTTTCTATGTGTTTGAATGTACTGTCTGCATGTAGGTTTGTGCACCCATGTCGTGCAATGCCGCGGAGGTCAGAAGAGGGTCTCGGATTCCCCTAGAACTGGAGTTCTCCTGGAATTGGAGTTACAGATGGTTCTCAGCTGCCATGTGGGTGCTGGGGATTGAACCCAGGTCCTCTGCAAGAGCAGTCGGTGCTCTTAACCGCTAGGCTATCTCTCCAGCCCCCTGTCATCTTAGTTTTAATTAAGCAATATTCACTTGGGTTTTCCTGCAAGGCAGATCAAGTATTGCTAATTCTAATGTGGCTTTAATGAATCTAATGCAAGTCTATCACTTTCCAGAACCTCTACAGTTAACATGGGTCCACATGCAGATTTTCCTGTGTTACTGATGGCGTGATCTTATCTTCCTCCTCAGTTAACATAAAACCAGCAAGTGACACTTTCCTTCACCAAAATTAATTTTAATTTTTTAATTGTTTGAATGTAATAAAAGTTATCACTGGGTATTTAACACCATAAAATTGTTTCTTCTAAAATATATTGTTTTCTTGATCTACTAAATGCCATAATACCTCTTGGCTTTATTACTGATGATGATATGCCTACAAATGAATGAAAGTTGACTTTCTTCTTTCCTTAGAGATCCAAAACATCTTACACTGCAAAAGTGCCTACGCTCCACGAGTAGCTGTTGACTCCTTCTGCATCAGCATGTTCCAGGTTCTTACTCCTGCTGTACAGCTACAAATATGGAATTCAAGGGTTTGCTGAGACCCCCCCCACCCCCGTGCCATTACAGCCACATGGAAGTAGATGACATCAAGATCTTCCTCTATGAACTATGGGTAAAAAACAGCAGTTCAAGGCTTTCCATTTTTAAAACAATATTTCCTTTCCTGGTACAGGAGGAACCTGGACATTGAGATGGCACAACATGAATGCCAGCTGAAGGTGACCCTCTGGCGACAGGCTGCCTTTGCTGGGGAATACATCCCACAAGCTGTACCTAAGGCCAGCTTTTGACCTGAGCTGGGGTCTTCTGAAAACAGTAAGCAATCTTGAAGCCCTCTGTGCCAGATAGTGTTAGTTGTCAGTTGACACACCTGGGTTGAGGGAGTCTCAGTTGGGGAACTGCCTCTATTGGACTGGCCTATGGCCATGTCTGTAGGGCATTTTCTTGATGGTTGAGTGATGTGGGAGCCCAGCCTACTGGGACTGGTGCCACACCTGGGCAGGTTGTTCTCTATTTTATAAGAAGGCAGGCTGAGCCTGGGCCAGAGGATCAAGCCAGTAAGCAGCATTCCTCCATGGCCTGTGCTTCAGCTCCTGCCTCCAGTCTCCTAACCTGTGTTCTTACTTTGGCTTCCCTAAGTGATGAACTGTGACCCAGGAGATATAAGATGAATAAATCCTTTCCTCCCCGAGTTGGTATTGTTTTTTTTTCACAGCAATTGAAAGCAAATAGAACACCCTCCTTGAATGAATTGGCTTAAACAAGCCAATCTGAAATTATCCAAATGTTCAGAATAGCTGATAACTGAGTGACATTTAAGTTGCAATGATCAGTTGTCTACAAGTATAAATAGCTTTAAGTTGACTCATGATTGAGTCACAAAATTAACTCCTATTGATAGAGCATGAGAAATAAATATGTAAGCTTTTCTGGGGACCCCCACTGTATGTAGAACTCTCATTTTGTTTAGAAGAAAAGTAACTTTTGCTGGGAATGGCATCAATTTTACAATTAGAACAAAACCATAGAATTCACAGAACATGGGGATACTCCTTTTTCTTTCTTTTGGCAACAAATAAATGATGTGTCTTGTAACATAATCACCTTTTGTGAGACAGTCACAGTCACTAATGGTCCTTCCCTGAAGTTTTGCCTGTCAGCATTATTTTGAAACATGACATCTTGCTCCTTTTCAGGAAAAGATGATCAGGACATGTGGGCTACAAAGGCATTTTGTAGATTGTATTAATATAGAGGCCCACTGGACATTCCTCATCCAATCACAGAAAGCTGGACTCTGTTCGAGATAATATCCTGATTGATTCCTCATTTTACTGGTAAGGAATTGATGATGTTCCTAACTATATGTCTTCCATGGTATTTAGGCTTTAATATAGATCATTCATATTTACCAAACAACCAACTTAAAGAAAAACTCACACCAATTCTCAGAATTTTTAATTAAAAATGTAGTAATACATTTAAGAGTAAAATTAACTTTTCTCAGGCTTTATGTGTACAAGTGCTTACCTTCATGTCTGTATGTGTACTGCATGTGTGCCTGTCATCCTTGGAGGCTAGGAGAGGGCTTTGGATCCCCTGGAACTGAGGTTATAGGTGGTTATGAGTGACCATATGAGCACTGGAAATTGAACCTGGGTCCTCTGAAAGAGCAGCCTGTGCTCTTAACCCTGGAGCCATCTCTGCAGGCCATTTGTAAAGTCAACTTTATGTCCCTTTCATAGCATAGCTGAGTACAGTATGGTGCTGATCAGAGCTTGTATAGCAGTATCAACGGTCTTCCAGTTAGGCATGTGCCTGGTCAGAATATCCCCACACAGGCACATGTTTGAATGTAAACTTAGGGCTATGCTTGGCTCATCTGTTAACAGCTGTAACATCAGTGCTATGGAGACATTTGGCTCTAGGTGTCCAAAAATATTGGTTGAATAAATTAACTGAAGTATATGCATGGGAATTCTAGACACCATGAAACAAGCGAGTCATTTCTGCTTTGAAAAGCACAGCTTATAACAACCAATGCATCTGATGAGAAGTGGAAAGTCAACGGGGAAATTTGAAAATCGTTTAGATTTCCACCATCCAAGTATTCAAGACTGCGTCCATGTTTGACCTTTTTTTGTATGTGTTGTCATTACAAGAGCAAAGGTGAGTTAGCTTCCCAACCTGAGCTGCTTAGCTTCCCAACCTGAGCTGCTTAGCTTCCCAACCTGAGCTGCAGTGAACACTGGCTCTTGAAGACTTTCTTTGAAAGAGATGACCTAGTATCCCTGCTAAATCAGAAGATGGTTTCAAATGTTTGTGACTTTTCCTGAGGGGTAAACAATCCAAGAATCAATGTTAAGTTTCACCTGGTTTATGCATTTCCTCCACTTAACTGCACATTAGATGAGCTTAGGGACTGTGCTGGGTTGCATCTATGCCCCAGGCAGGGTCTCACCATGCCTCACTTCTATAGTTACTCCAGGATTTGAAAGAGAAAGATGAAATTGGTCCCAATGAAATTCACCTGTGTACCAAAGAGTATTTGTCAATGTAAGTTTACTACCTGCTCTCAATTCTTTTTATACGCCCTTGAGAGACAAGATTCTTGTTATTTTTAAATAACTACTTAGAAGCAGCATTCAGTTGGTCATTCTATAACCACAGAAACAGGGGGCACTCAAAGCAGTGTCGCTAACAGGAGCAACATGGAGTGGCTGGAGCTTCCTGCTGCTGTCAAGGGTGCAGTGGAGAGGGCCAGCACCTCCTTCCAGTTCTCCCGTTCATTGCCAAATGGTCCCTGGGTCTTATTGGGATCCAATAATCAGCCCGATTACAAGCCAGCCCTGGGAGACATGACAGAGAGTCCTCAACTTGCATTAATTGCTCCTATTGAAACTATGCCACATCTCTCCAAGCTAGATGTTGCTTAGTATCCCTTTGATATGATAATGACATGCTTCTTTAGCAGATGAATATGCAAATTAGAGGCAGTAATTTGGTGGCATGCACCTGCTGACACTGCATGGCCATGCTTGTGCGCTCTGCTCAGCACTGCAGCCCCACAAAGCAGTGCAGAGGTAAAATTAAATTCTAATGTCGCATGTATTAAACAGATGCTTCCTCTTTTCTTTGTACGTTGACTTTTACAGATTTCGTCATTGGAATCTCAGCTCTTCGTGCAATTAATGGACATCTATGTGTCACACAGAGGCACACTCGGTGGCACTGAGGGGCTAATTTTAAAAAGGTGGCTGACATATATCACACTAGAAGATGAGCATTTCTTCTTCATGGGATAGAATTGGATGAGTTTACTTCTGTGGGATAAAGACTCCTATATATCCGTGGAATGCATCTCAGGCCTGTAAACTGAAAACCCATATTTCTATACCAAAAATATGCACTGAAATGTAGAGATGCTTCATACATCTGAATAGGGCTTCCAGAATGACTTTTGAGAAGGTAGTGCTGTGAAGTAAATGTCTCTGCTCTTCTCATTGCGACAGACAGAAAAGTGTAGCTGGTAGCTGCCTAGGTGGGACCAGCAAGTTCTCTAGGAACCTGGAAGTCTTCATTGTCACTGTGTTGTGTGGCTTAGCCAACAAAATTATGCATTCTCAAGACCAGAGTTTTAGAATGCTGCTATTTTATCTCTCCTTAACCTCAAATAGCCTTGCACACGCATTCACATGCACGTCAGCAGCTGAGCTGATAAGGATTGAACAGTTCAGCGAGATGCATTTTAAATGCGTGTGGCTGCACAGAGAGACTGCCACATTTCTCATTTAATGATTGATTTTTATATGAAGTGGATACCTATTTAAATATTCCCCTTTTGTTAGACATCTAGGTTTCTTCCACTCCTACAATTATACATAATGTTTCAATGAACATCTCAGAATATACAGCATTTTCATTTCTCTTGATTATTTCTCCAGAGTAAGCTACCAGATCAAATAAGGATATTTTTTAAAACTTTGTTTATTTTCTGTTTTATGTGTATGAGTGTTATGCCTGCATGTATGTAAGTACACCCGTCTCGTGCAGTGTTTGTGGAGGTCAAAAGAAGGGCATTGGATCCCCTGGAACTGGAGTTACAGATGGCTATTAGCTGCCATGTGAGTGCCAGGGCTTGAACCTGGGTCTCTTGCAAGAGCAGCCAGTGCTCTTAACTGCTGAGCCATCTCTCCAGCCCCAATAAGGAGATTTTTAAGAAGAAAAAAGAAATCTCTATGATGATGATACTGCTCAGTGGTACTGTGTTTGCCTAGCAGTGCACACAGAAACATTAGTTTGATCCCCAGCACTGAAATAATAAAAATCATCTCTGGCAAACTCTCTGTGTGTGGTACATGGCTAAAGCTAGTTCTTACCTTTCTTGTACAGCATGTTCTAAGTCTCCACTCTGCTGATTTAAACATACTTTGTAGCTGAATAGATGACTTAGCAGGTAAGGGCATTTGACACCAAGTCTGATGACCTGACTTTCCTCCCTGGGACTTACATGGCGGAAGCAGAGATCAGAATCTCACAAGTTGTCCTCTGCCTTCCCCACACATGAGTGGTGTAGATATACATGTATGCATATGCACACAAACATAAAAAATGTGAAACTAGGGGCTGGAGAGATGACCTAGCGGTTAAGAGCGCCAACTGCTCTTGCAGAGGACCCAGGTTCGATTCCCAGCACCCACATGGCGGCTGAGAACCATCTTTAACTCCAGTTCCAGGGGAATCTGACACCCTCTTCTAACCTCCATGGCATTGCATGACACGGGTGCACAAACCTACATGCAGACAGGACATTCATACACATAAAAATAAATAAAATTTTTTAAAAATTAAAAAAAATTAAAAAAATGTGAAACTATGCCTGGCATGGTGGTGTGGGCAGAGGCAGGCAGATCTCTGTGAGTTCAAGGCCAACATATTAAGTTACAGGATAGCTGTCTCAAAAAGACCAAAAAAAAGTTAAACTATATATATATATATAAATTTTTTTTCTTTTGGTCTTTTTGAAACAGAGTCTCCATGTAGCCCCAGCTGTCCTTGAATTTGCTCTGTAGACCAGGGTGGCCTTGAACTCACAAAGATCCGCCTGCCTCTGCCTCCTAAGAACTATGTTAATTTTTTATAGAAATATAGTTATCCTTTTACATTTAATTAATTGAAGACTTTTATAAATCATTTCATTTAAAAATATTTATTGTTTTTATTTTATGTGTATAAGTGTATTGCCTGCATGTCTGTAAGTACGCCTGTGTCCTTCAATGCCTGCGGAGTTAGAAGTCTTCAGATTTCCCTGGAATTGGAGTTATGGACAGTTGTTAACCACCATGGGAATGCTGAGAACCAATGCCAAATCTCCAAAAGCAGCCACTGGTCTTAACGACTGAGCCATCTCTCTAGCCCTGAACATTTAATTTTATAATCTCTGGTCTTTTAAAAATATCTCTATAATTCTAATTAGTTATAAATTTTCATAGAACTTACAAAATTTGTGTTAATGAGAGTATCCTTGGTTTTCTAGTTCCTTCCTTCCCTTTTTTTTTTTTTAAGATGGGCCTTGCTATGTAACCTAGGCTGATACCAAGCCAGCACTCTCGTTCCTCAGCTTCCTGAGTACTGACATGGTAGGTGTGCACTACCAGGTCCGGCTTGGTTTTTCTTCTTTTAGACAAAAATTTCCATTTAGTTGTATGTTTTCAGATGGTGCAAAAATCGAGTCTATGGATGCTTTAGAAGTTTTGTAAAGACAGTGATCATCCTGCTTAATAGCAACAGTGTTCAATCGAGGGGTTTACCATTGCAGAGAAATAGATCTTAACCTTGTGGAAGTTTTATGTAAAGACAGAGGACTGATCATTGTATTTGGCAGAGGACTAAGCGCTGCAGGCACAGATCTTCCCCCATCCATCTCATGCTCTGGCTGGATTTAGCAAACAGGACAGGAGAGTCAAGGCTATTTTTAATTGTATAAAAAGTTCTACTACCGAGAAATGTCTAAAAGTAAGTATCTGCTGTACTTCTACTTAACTTTTTACCTCCAGGAATCACATCTGCATGTTTTCAATTTTTGATATTCCTTGAAAACCAGAGAGAGGGAGGGGAGAGAGAGAGAGAGAGAGAGAGAGAGAGAGAGAGAGAGAGAGAGAGAGAGAGAGAGAGGAGAGAGGGAGAGAAGAGAGGAGAGAGAGGGGAGAGAGAGAGTGAGAGAGAGAGAGAGGGAAGGAGGTCAAGATTGTCACCATTTTCAAAGGTTTCATTTCCATTTATGTTGTTAACAAATAACTGCTATTTTCACATCGGTTAACAGATCTTTCAGGATTGACTTCAAATTTAACTTTTCGGAGGAGTAAAGAGCGTTGGCTGTGATTTAGGAAAAAGAAAAGTAGTGGGGTGTGCTCTCTCCTTTTCCACCTGACTCCAGCCTTTGAGCACAACCCTGATTCCCAGCAGCCATGTGTAGAGCGGAGTGTGCTTCTGAGCCCAAGTTATCCACCCCTGGGACGCTTCTGCGCTGAAACTATCAAATTCAAGTGCAGATGCTGCTCCGACTCCTTTAGCTGATAACTTGCTAACCTTCTCCAAGCCTTCTATTTTCACCAGTAACAGTGATGGATCTGACAAATATTATTTGGACAAATGCTGTGTGCTAGGCAGTGCTTGAAGTAATGGAGAGACAATCCAGAATAATACAGGAGTCTTTCCTCAAGCCTCTAACCTATGAGAGAGAAGCAGTAAGAATGAGATATATTTAACATACAGTGGTTAGAATTAGTCCCTGGTTTTTATTTGTTTTGTGTTTCGACAAGGTCTGACTAAGTAGTCCAGGTGGGCTTAACTCATGATGCTCCTGCTTCGGGCTCCTGAACCAAAGACTAGAGGTGTCACGACTCCAAAGGCTCTGTTACTTCTCTTATAGTACTCCTCACCCTTCATCTTCTCTGTCCTTCACCAGCAATATTATTTACTGTTATTATGATGGAACTAGTGATCACAGCTGTCATTTATGAGGCACTTACTCTAGGCATTCTTTTTATAATTTTATTTATCTTTGAGACAGGATCTCATGTAGCCCAGGCTGGACTCCATCTCTTCTTTAGGACAAGGCTGGTCTTGAACTTTTTTTTAAAATTTTTATTTATTATTTTTTTATGTGTATGAATGTACTGTCTGCATGTAGGTTTGTGCACCTGTGTCATGCAATGCCGCGGAGGTCAGGAGAGGGTGTCAGATTCCCCTGGAACTGGAATTACAGACGGTTCTTAGCCGCCCATGTGGGTGCTCGGGATCGAACCCAGGTCCTCTGCAAGAGCAGTTGGTGCTTCTAACCGACTGCTAGGCCATCCCTCCAGTCCGGTCTTGAACTTTTGATCTGCATGTTTCCATCTCCTGAGTGCTGAGATGACAGGTGAGCAGCACACCGTGGTCTGTGCAGTGCTGGGGCTCCACCACCCTGGTCTGTGCAGCGCTGGGGCTGGCAGCAAGGTAAGCACTCTCCCACTGAGGCCACCAACTGCCCAGCTCCCACTGAGCCACATCAACAGCCCAGCTCCCACTGAGGCCACCAGCTGCCCAGCTCCCACTGAGGCCACCAGCTGCCCAGCTCCCACTGAGGCCACCAGCTGCCCAGCTCCCACTGAGGCCACCAGCTGCCCAGCTCCCACTGAGGCCACCAGCTGCCCAGCTCCCACTGAGGCCACCAGCTGCCCAGCTCCCACTGAGGCCACCAGCTGCCCAGCTCCCACTGGGCCACCAGCTGCCCAGCTCCCACTGAGGCCACCAGCTGCCCAGCTCCCACTGAGGCCACCAGCTGCCCAGCTCCCACTGGGCCACCAACAGCCCAGCTCCCACTGAGGCCACCAACAGCCCAGCTCCCACTGAGGCCACCAGCTGCCCAGCTCCGACTGAGGCCACCCACAGCCCAGCTCCCACTGAGGCCAACAACAGCCCAGCTCCCACTGAGGCCACCAGCTGCCCAGCTCCCACTGAGGCCACCAGCTTGGCCCAGCTCCCACTGAGGCCACCAAGAGGACTTGCCCTGTCGACCTCTTCATTCCATCAGGTTTAATCTTCCTGCTTTTCTTCCTACTCATCTCCCTAGTTCTTAGCATAAACCTGGTCCAGGGTCTGCCCATGACCCTGGACAGTCCAAGCAACACATGGACCAGAATTACCTTGAACAAAACTGAGACCGTGCCACTTCCCTAAACTCCCCCAGTGACTTCTCATTTCACTCAGAATAGCCAGAGCCCTGGCATTGCCACCAGGTCCTCCACAACCAGCCCATCATCGAACTCACCTGTTTCTTGGTCACTTGAGAACTTTCCAGGCAACTTCGCTCAGGGCCTGTGCACCAACTCCTTCTTCTTCCTGGAATATTCCTCACAGTATCAACATGGCTTTCTCCTCCCTATCTCTAAGGAATCTTTCGCACATCCTACCTGGTTTCCCAGAAGGCCCTACTGACTATTAGATTCAAATTGCACTGAGATGTTTTCAGTGTCCCCACCCTCTTCTCTGTTGTCACGCTGTATATTGAACTAATTTCTTCTTTTCCATTTCTGCCTCCTGATGCAGATACTTTCTACCCAGATGGGTTTGTCCATTTGGGAACCAGTGCATTCCCAGCCCTCAGAGCACCATGTGGCACATCATACTGACATTATTACACCATGTGGGAGGGGATCAAAAGCAAAAGATGCCTCTGTCGGGGGGAGGGGGGGAGTGAATTTGGAATTTTTATCTTCTCTTTTTTTTTATTTTTTTTGGTCTTTTCGAGACAGGGTCTCCCTGTAGCCCCAGCTGTCCTGGAACTCACTCTGTAGACCAGGCTGGACTTGAACTCACAAAGATCAAAGATCCGCCTGCCTCTGCCTCCCAAGTGCTAGGATTGAAGGCGTGCACCACTATGCCCCCGGCCAATTTTTATCTTCTCTTTAAGAATGAAGAACTTTGGTGG
The DNA here is from genome assembly GCA_009823505.1 of Rhizomys pruinosus. NCBI lineage: Eukaryota > Metazoa > Chordata > Mammalia > Rodentia > Spalacidae > Rhizomys > Rhizomys pruinosus. The sequence goes on from VZQC01014822.1 coordinate 2,420,643, forward strand.
GCGTGGTGGCACACTCCTTTAATCCTAGCACTTGGGAGGCAGAGGCAGGCTGATCTTTGTGAGTTCAAGGCCATCCTGGTCTACATAGTGAGTTCCAAGACAGCCGGGGCTACAGGGAGACCCTGACTCAAAAAGACCAAAAGAAAAAAAAAAAGAATGAAGAACTTAAAAAAGTTCCAGCAAAGTTCTCTCAGCCTCTCCTTGTTCACTCTGGATTCTGACTCATCGCTGACTACAGTGTTAGGTTGGAAGGCCCAGGACAAAAGACAAGATGTCCTGGGTCAGAAGGTCCCTGCCCTTCTCTTACAGCTGGGAGCCCACACTTACGGAAGCCCGTGAGAAGAACCGACAATGACAACACCTAGTTCCAGACTCCAGAGTCACTAGCAGCCCTAAAACCCACCCACAAGCCCCAACCTGGCCTAATAAGGCAACCTCCCTATACCACACTAACACGTCACCATCTCCCCTCCTCTGCTCTATAAAAGCCCTCCACCTTCACCCTGCTCTGTGCCTCCCCTGGCCCCTTCACCCCGGGACTAATGGATGCACCCAAGAGAGGCATCTCTCAATAAACCTGGCTCTCTACCTTTTGATCTGGTCGGATTCAGCTTAATTGCGTCACTGGCGAGGCTTTTTTTCATCTCCTATTCATAGATAATAGTCAAATTACCTTGGGCCCCTGTCCCACTCTAAACCTGGCGACCCTCGTCGCTGCCTCATCCTCCAAAACTTCCTCCCACTCCTGTCCAGAGACGATGGAAGCCCTGTGCTCGCCTAGGCCTGCCAACCCCTCACAGATCCTCAACCAACCTTCTTTGTAGATGGGATTTCCCTTGTAGACGTCTCAGGCAGCCTACACAGTAGTCACCTCAACCGAGACAATCGAGGCAAACCACCTCCCAGTGGGAACATCATCACAGAATGCTGAACTAATCGCCTTAACCTGGGCACTCCAGCTTGCTAAAGAGCAATGGCCAACACCTATACTGACTCTAAGTACACTTTCCTAATAGCTTATACACACCCAGTCTTATTGGAAGGAGAGTGGCTTCCTCACTACCAAGGGCACCCCTTGTAAATGGTCGTCTCATAGCCAAGCTCCTAGAGGCCCTCCCACTCCCAGCAGGGGCAGCAATCATCCACTGTCAGGGGTACCACACGTCCACAGGTCTGGTCTCTCTGGGAAATGCCAGAGCCAATTTGGTGGCCCAGGGACCGGTTTCTGAAGATGCTGGATGCATCTTCTTGTTAACCCCATCTTATAGGCCTAAATACACACTGGAGGGAAAACCCAGACTCCTTGACCCAGAGGGGCCACACAAGCAAAAGATGGATGGTTATACCTAATAACCGCCTTATCCTTCCCCCAAATCAAGCACCTTCCATCAACTCAGATAATCCCCAGAGGCTCCACATCGGCCCCAATGTACTCCACTTCCTGGAGCCACTCGACTCCGCCCACCTCCAAGCCCATATTTCACAGGCTCACACTTCCTGTCAGACCTGGGCCAAGGCCAGTCCATGGCGGGCTCTCCAGATACACCAGCCTCTACAGCAACTCTGAGGACACCGACCAGGTGAAGACTGGCAGATGAGTTCACCCACATGCCTACCAACAAGCAACTCCACTATCCCTTGACCCTGGTTGTCACTTTTACAGGGTGGACGGAGGCATTTCCCACCTCCACAGAAGAAGCAGACATGGTGGCCCAGACTCTCCTGGAACACGTCATCCCCTGATTTGAGCTACCACAAACCATCCAGACTGACAACACCCAGCCTTCACCTCCAAGGTGGCCAAACTCGTGTCTGAGGCTCTCTGCGTCTCCTGGAAGCTACGCATCTCCTGTTGCCTTTGGGAAAGGTTGAGAGTCAGTGGTCTCATCAGACAACGCACCAGGCTCTCTCTGCTACCCTACTACTGCCCCGACCCTGCCAGCCCCCATACAACATGTTCTCCTCTTCAGGGAAATTCCAAGTGGCAGCTTCTCCTTCTTCTCAGGCCCCTAGCCCCCTGCGCCCCATAATGTTATTAATGCCTCCCCCAAACCCACCAGGGCACCTCTGGGTGGATTCTTCTAGCGCAATAGCACCCTAACAAAAACCCTCTCTACAAACTATACTTCTGCCGTGTGCCTCCCAGTTACACTGGCTCCCGATCTGAAGCTATACAGTCAGGCCGAGGTAGCCTCACTCTCTTCAGATGCCCCGGGGTGCAGGCCCTGGGCAGCCCCCATTGTGGCATTGGCATCTATCATTAGTCAGCTGTCCAGAATTAGTATATTAGCCAATAAGTATTAATGTGAAAAAACATTTATAAATTTTTATTGTACAAAAACTTATCTTAGGGTTGGAGAGATGGCTCAGCAATTAAGAACACTGACTACTTCAGAGGACCTGGGTTCAATTCCCAGCACCCACATGGCAGCTAACAACACCATCTTCAACTCCAGTTCCAGGGGAATCCAACACCCTCTTCTGACCTCTGAAGCATTGCATGACCCAGGTACAGTCAGTCACATACATGCAGTCAATACACTCGTACACATAAAATATAAATAAATGCATCTTGATAAGATTGGAAAATGGATTCCTGAGAAATCTGATTGTAATTTCTTTCAGAATTGAACTGAGATGCTTTTATATACAGCCCATGTTCAGGGAAGTCTGATGAGAGGATTCTAGGACTATTATTAAGTTAAAAACATGTAAGATGCCATGTTTTCCAGAGTTTTAGTTGCCATTTTATTTATTTGTTCATTTTTGTGAAAGAGTTTCTTGATATGCAGCCTGGTCTGGCCTGGAATTCTTGGCAGTGCTGGGACCACAGGTATGTGCCACCATACCTGGCTTAGTTACCTTTTTAATGATCATGTGCAGATTTTCTTTCATTTATTCAATTTAATTGTATTTTCCTTTCAAAGTAAGTCTATTGGCTTTAAAAAAAATTGAATCTTAAAAAGAATAAACCAAGTCCTTGAAATTCTATCACACACACACACACACACACACACACACACACACACACGCACCCAGGAGTTGTTTCTTGAGATTGCTTTTCTTTCTAACAGTCCATGTTTCCCACTCCAGACTCCTTTACAAGGAGGCTTCCTGCAGGTGGTATTTGCTGTCTCTAAACTGTTTTCTTCCTGTTAATCCAGCGATGAACTGGTGCATAAATAAAAAGGCCCTAATGTCCCCAGGAAGAGAATGAGAGTTTTTCTTGCTGTAAGAATTATTTGTCAGATCACTTTTTTTTTTTTTATTTTTAAAGCAGCAGTCTTCTGAGTGTCCCATCACTTTTAAGGGCACACTGCTCTGTGCTGAAATTCACTCCTCGGGGTCCTGTTCATCTTTCAGAAGGATGTGCAGTAGAAGCTGTAAGTCACAAATGGAAAACACAGCAGGGATTATAGACCTGTCCTCACCTGGCAGGGACTCAAAGACAACACCAAAACGAACAAATAAATCCACTAGAAGCACAGAGTTAACACATCTTCCAGATTCTCTCTCTAAACCTTTTAAATTCGTCTCTTGAGTCCTCTGTTTATGTGACAGGAAGTCCAGTTTGCTGGTACCTCACCTATTTATGATTTTGAGAACTACAACATTCTTCTCCAAGATTTCACTGAGAATCTGGCAGAGAGCAGGTATTTTCTTGTTGATGTCCCACCTGGCCACCCAAACCACTGCCCAGACTTGCTAGTTAGTACCATGTGTGCATGGCACTTTCTCCTTAAGAACCAGGTGAATTGTGTGTTCAGCTTTCAGTGTTATTAAGATTCAGAGAGAGAAGTGGGGTCCAGTGGCAGAAATGCCTCACAAAGGCACGCAGCCTGTCAGTTCATGAACACAAAAGGCTTTGTCAGGTGGTGCAACGTCACCACGTCAACACTGGACAGCTGGGTGGTCTCCACTCACAGCACCTTTACAAAGACTTCACCGTGTCAGCCTTGATTCCGAGTTGGACCACAGGCTACTGACCCTGAGCAGCTGGAGTCCTTGGAGTCTCAATTCCCAGTGCAGTGGTGCATCCTGCAGAAAGAAGCCAAAGGATGGGTGGTGGGCAGAACATCCTAGGCTTGCTTTAAGAAGCCTGCCTGTTGACTGTTTCCTCCTGTCTTTACTTCAGTCTCTCCCCACGTGACGACGTGAAGTCAACAGAAGGGAGGGTTTGTTCTCAGCCTTGGGGAGCAGCCGAGAGGTGAAGACACCTCTCACAGGCCCTCCACGTATCCTCCCATACACACACTTCCTGGACTCTCAGAAGCTAACCATGAGGGACTTTGATGGTGAAAACTGGTCTTGTGATTTAAAAAGAAATATATGCACTTGGGAGGCAGAGGCAGGCGGATCTTTGTGAGTTCAAGGCCAGCCTGGTCTACAGAATGAGTTCCAGGCCAGCTGGGGCTACAGGGAGATCCTGTCTCGAAAAGACCAAAAAAAAAAAAAAAATTTTAAAAGAAATACATATGAAATGCGATTTTTTTCAGAATGCAAACCATCCCGTGAATTTATTTTTCAAAAAAACCCCAGATCAGTAGCAACACATTTAGCATCCAGTTCCAGAGGCCTTCCCACACTTAAGCCGTGGGGCCCGTGGGGCCAGAGGTGAGGTGAGGATTAACTGCTCCCCACAAACTGTTTCTGCAATACCACCTCTGTCTCTCTCCATTAGTTTGTTCCACTCTGTGCAATGCACTGAGGAGGGAGAACGCTCTGGAGACAACAGGCCTGCAGAGAGAGCTGCCAAGGCATTGAAAGCCCCCAGGCTTCTCGCTGGAGCTGTGTCAAGGCCTTGCACGATTACCTCTAAGTTTTGCTTTATAAATGTAAACTTCATGATTTGTGTGTCAGATATGCCCACCTTACTTGAAAATGCTCATGCCTGCTAGAGAGAACTGCCATGCAGTGAGGCGACTTCTTCCCATGGTTCTGGTCGGTGACTGTTAATCTCTATGAAACTCCCATGCTTACATGTTAAAATCTTTATTGTAGCAAAACAAAAATAAAACAAAACCTCAAATAAACAAAATGAAATGATCCTAGTCTCATTTCACACAAGTGAAAAATCACAAATGCTGACGGGTTTAGAAGGTGACAAGTCAGCAGAGGGGGAATTTGGTGACTCCCAGTCCCAAGCAAAGATTTGAAATAGGAAACAAACCACAATCACAGCGTCAGCAGGCACCCAGCAAGGCTTATCTGGAAGGCTCCTTGCTACCCTGCTGGTAACTGGCTTTTGAGGAGAGTCATGAACCCCAGTCCCTGGGGCCACGGCTGTTTGAAGGGTGAATCACTCAGCTGACAGAGCCTGTTTGTTGAGCAGTGCTCTTCCTGCTTCTCCCACTTCTTCCTCTCCTCTGATAGTTGAGATCTTCCTTAGCAGGTTGAAGTGAGCTTGAGTCATTTTTCTTTCTTCTCCAGCAAAAGGGTGTGATGGTGTGGTGGACAGAGTGCCTCTGGGCTGAGCCACCCCACCTCATAGGGCCACCTCCTCCTGTGCCCCAGCCCCTCGGCTGCTTTACCTGGTGCACGAGCTTCAGCTGAGAATTCCAGCAGCGCACAACTTGTCTTTGGCAAATGAGTTGTGAGTACAGCAGCTGCCAGATGTCTTCATTTTTAAAACACCTTCAAAACGGCTTTCTGGCAGAGTTCCATGAGCAAAATGCGCTAAGCTGTAGCTGTGATTCCATGCTGTGAGCCAAGGAGGGGGGTGAGGGGGCAGATGCGGGCAGAAAAACGAGCTACCTTCACATCCTGAGGAGAATGATTGTGAACACAGAGCCTGAGTACCTGAAGCAGGAAATATCTGGATGAAAATTATCTGTGGCCTACGATGTGTTTAATTTGCCCAGGAAGTCACCTGAAATAATGCAGTAATTTGAAATATCATAATTTGAACATTTTAATGGACAAATAATTGTGCACATTTATGGAACCAATGTGATGTTTTGATGGCCTGTGTGTGTTACAGAAAGATCCAACTAACAGATTTATCGTATTAGCAGATTTGTAATTAATAGATTTCTCATATCACAACTTTGGTAGTGATCTGTGCTGTGAACAACTTTGGAACTACACAATTATTAATGCAAGGCAAAGACCACAAACACCTGCAGCCATTGACTCTGACCACCCCATCCTCTCCCCCTGGTTCTGCCAACCACTATTCTACTAGCATGACTTCATTTTAGCTGCCCCATAGAAGTGACATCACACAGAGAAATAGTATAGTTTTATGTATCTAAATGCACCCATGATGATACACTTTCCCAAATGGCAATTTCTGGCTCCCAAGACAATAAATAAGTGTAAGCTAGGGGGAACTATAAAAAAAAAAATCAAGAAACCTCTTTTTATTTTTAACCTTTAGCATAGCAAAATTTTCTTGCCATCGAAACCCGGGTTTGGGGTGCTCGAGTAAAGGAGAGGTTGCCAGATGCTGGGACCCTTCAACCAAATTCTAACCTGTTCAAACTCCCAACAGTGCCTATAAAATAAAAACAAACATGAATGTTGAGGCTTGGGGGAAGCCAGAATGCAGCAATCTAAGCTCTGGTCAGACCAGCTCACAGGGAAACTCTGGGTGGGTCTTGTGATGGAAATGGGTGTGTCCCGCGTGAAGCATGATGGGACGAGCGGTGCACTTTCCCTGAGTCCCAGCCAAACAGTGTCACCTTGCACTGCACTGCCGCAGCGCACAGACCTGCCTTCGTGTGAGGGGGGCTCGCTGAAATCAGAACAGCCTTACCGCAGTGCCAGGGATGTGCTGGAGCCTCCCTAGCTGTGGAGAGTAGAAGGAAATGACACATCTTCCACGGAATGCAGGATTGAGTCACCCGCGCAGCAACTCCCAGCCTAGAGGTCTTTATGGGAAGGGGCGGGGCTTTAAAAAATGAGGACACTGGTCTGACAGTCCTTTGAGCTCTAGCTTCCGTTTCTACCGCCCGGAGGCATCTCCCGTCCCATGCCACTCTCCCTGTTGGGGTCTCCCACTCTCCCAGCCCCAGCCATGATCTCTCTGAAACCCTTCTCGCCCTTCATCAATGCTTTTCAGTTCCTGTCCATTCTGTAAGCTCCGGCTTACATAAAGTCATCATCTCCAAATTTTTGTAGACTAGCCTATGCTATCAGGAGCCAACCCCTCACTGAGATTCCCACAGCTTTACATCTTGTCTGTCTTATCTGTCCGTTTTCTTGTACAGATGTGAACTGCAGGATTAAAACCGTGCCTTGTGTCTTCCTCCCTGTGCACGTGTGTGTATGTGAATACACATGCTTGTGTGTAGGCTAGAGTTGTCCTTTTTAAAAAACAAAACAAAGGGCTGGAGAGATGGCCTAGCAGTTAAGAGCACCGACCGCTCTTACAGAGGACCCGGGTTCGATCCCCAGCACCCACATGGCGGCCGCGAACCGTCTGAAACTCCAATTCCAGGAGAACTCTAGTTCCAGGGGAATCCGACACCCTCTTCTGACCTCCGCAGCCTTGCACGACACGGGTGCACAAACTTGCATGCAGACAGTACATCATACATATACATATACAGAAATAAATAAAATAAAAAAAAAAAAGCTTTAAAAAACAAAACAAGGGGCTGGAGAGATGGCCTAGCGGTTAAGAGCGCCGACCGCTCTTACAGAGGACCCGGGTTCGATCCCCAGCACCCACATGGTGGCCGAGAACCGTCTGAGACTCCAATTCCAGGAGAACTCCAGTTCCAGGGGAATCCGAGACCGTCTTCTGACCTCCGCGGCATTGCACGACACGGGTGCACAAACTTGCATGCAGACAGTACATTCATACACATACAGAAATAAATAAAATTAATAAAAAAAAATTAAAAAACAAAACAAAACAAAACAAAACAAAAAACCAGGATCTTACTATACAGCCCTGGCTGGCTTCATTATGTAGACCAGACTGGCCTCAATCGCATAGATTCATAGATGCTTCTGCCTGCCTCTGCGCCCTAAGTACTGGGATTAAAGGAATGTCCTACCACATCCTGTGTATATTCTTATTTATTTATTTTTTATGTGTACAAGTCTTATGCCTGCATGTGTGTAAGCACACCTGTGTCATGTAGTGCCTGGGACAGAAGAGGATATTGGATTCCCTGGAACTAGAGTTACAGATGGTTGTTAGCCACCATCTGGGTGTGGGAATCAAACCCAGGTCCTCTGCAAGAGCAGCCAGTGCTCTTAACCATTGAGCCATCTCTCCAGCCTGTAAATTCTTTTTTTAAAGAAATCTCTTATTAACTTTCTTGACAGTGTCATATACATATAGAACATTCTAGAACGTTTTGTGTACTGTGCACGATCCTTCTCCTTAGTAAATGTGACAGTGATAGCCTTGTCTTCCAGCCTTTGGTTAGTCACTGTGACCCCCATCTCTTCTCTACAGTGAACCATACAGTAGTGTTTTTTAACTGAGTGGATTCTATTTCTTGCTCCATTTGTTCTGTTTTGTCAACTATTAGGAGAGGAAATGGTCATCATAATGGATATTTGAAATGTGACTTCTAAGTGAGCAAAACTGAATTTTCAAGAAGTGAAGACCTGGGCTGGGCATGGTGGCACACACCTTTAATCCCAGTACTCTGGAGCAGAGGCTGGTGGATCTCTATCTCTTATCTCTGTAAGATTGAGGCCAGCCTGGTCTACACAGTGAGGTCCAGTCCAGCTGGGGCTACAGGGACACCCTGTCTTGAAAATCAAAACACAACACCACACACACACACACACACACACCACACACACACGCACACATGAAGACTTCAAGTTGAGCAGCAGCATTGGGGGAGGTCAGAAGAAGAAATGTTCTGGGCTGTATACTGCTCTTGATAACAATATATAATTAATAGAGAACTATTCATGAACACATATAACAAAAGCTAATCAAAACTGCTCCTAACTGGTAATTGAAAAGCCAAAAGGAGACGGGGCTCCCTCCCAGAGCCCCCCCGCCCCAAAATCTGAGTGACCTTTGAGGACCAGATCCTCAACTGACCTTGAGAAAACAAAAACCTTGGTTAATGTGGCCTTAAACATCCAAAAAGGAAAGCATAACCAGAAATAAATAAATAGTAAGGCATGAGAAATTGTATTTCAGGTATAAGACAAAAAGTTAAAAAAAAAGAAAAAGGAAAGAAAGAAAGAGAGAGAGAGAAAGAAAGAGAGAGAGAGAGAGAAAGAAAGAAAGAAAGCACAGTTGTTTTGCCTGTCTTAGTGGCAAGTGCAGCTGCCCTGTGGCTGCCACTTCTTTTGCCATCCTTCAAAGGCATGAGAAGACACAGCTTTTCAACCTTCCGATATGGTCTGAAGACTCATGTCTCTCTAAGAATCCTCCAAACCTTCAGTGCCGGATGGGGACTGCTGAGGCATCCAACTTGTGGACTGAGAAACTACTGGGGTTTCAGCCTCTTCAGAATATAGACTGCCATTGTTGGACTACCCAGGCTGTATCATGGAGACCAGTACAGGAAGATCAAGACAGGATGTGGTGCTTACTGGACCTCACTTGGTGACCATGGGAAAGGAAAACCCCAGTGTGGAGCACAAGGGCAGAACTGATGGTGGTTTGGGCTTGCCAAGGAGGAGCCTTCAAACATGACATCTTTCAGCCTAATAAAGAAAAAAAATCACAAGCTGAAGATGCTAAAACCTATGATATATGTGGTATGCATATGTGCATGTTTTGGAATGATGCATATTGGAAGGAATAACAACAACAAGAAGAAAAAGACTGGGTCAAAGAACTGACTGAAATGGTGAACTGCTCAAAACAGTAAATTTCTGCATCAAGACTTTTGAGAAGGAATGAGAAAAAGATGAAAAACATGTTTGGCAGAATGCATGAGCTCTGGTAGGGTGGGGGGGGCAGGGAGGAGAGCATGGGTATAGATTTGATTGGGAAATTTTGTATGGAATGTACAAAGCTTCAATAAAAAATTGGCTTTGAGGGCTGGAGAGATGGCTCAGCGGTCAAGAGCACCGACTGCTCTTGCAGAAGATCCGGGTTTGATCCCCAGCACTCACATGGTGGCTAAGAACCATCCTTAACTCCAGTTCCAGAGGAAGCCAACACCCTCTTCTGATCATTGCACGACAGGGGTGCACCAACCTACATGCAGACAGTACACTCATACACATAAAAAATTATAAATAAAAAAATTGTTCTTAAAAGAAGTTTAAAAAAATTGGCTTTGGAAAAAAAAATAAACTGCTCCTGGGAACAGGCCTGAGTCCTGTGAACCTGGGCAAACTGATAAGCCTAAAATGGCCCAGCATCAGGGAGGAAAAAAAAGATGCCCAGAAATGAAAGTGAAGCTAATTACATCGTTACAGATTCCTCCAGGCCTGACTGCTAGTGCTCAACAACGAAGGTATAAACTTTAATGTAACAAATGCCACCAGGACAGCTGAGCCTGTTAGGGGCCTGGGGATGAAAGGAGGGAGCTGAAGCTCCTGTGCCATCATAACTGTGGGGACCAGGTGTGGTGGGAGAATTTCTTCATGAATAGTTGGTGACCGAGGATGGCATTTCTAAGTGATCGGCTTCATCTCTTGCAAACACCCTCACAGGGTCTAGGTATGAAGAGTAGGTAAGCCATGTTTGCACACGGACCTCATCAGACAGCAGACAGCTGGGAGGCTATAAGCCACGTTTGCACACGGACCTCACCAGACAGCAGACAGCTGGGAGGCTGTAAGCCACGTTTGCACACGGACCTCATCAGACAGCGGACAATTGGGAGGCTGTAAGCCACGTTTGCACACGGACCTCACCAGACAGCAGACAACTGGGAGGCTGTAAACCATGTTTGCACACGGACCTCATCAGACAGCAGACAGCTGGGAGCTGTTCGACCTGATGCTCTCCTCCCTTCCTGGGCTTTTCCTCATCTGTGATGACACCTTCAAAAGACTGCATCACATGCCAGCTCCATGACATTAAGGAAAAGTCAAGACACAGAGCCTCAGTTATTCTGTAGACATAGTTCTTAACAGAGAAGATTCACTTGAAAAGGAAAGAAAAATCCTTAAAATAAGGAAGCTGTCTCTCACCAGGAGTCTGACCCTTAAATGACAAGAAGATTCGAGGCATGGTGGCACATGCCTTTAATCCTTGCATTTGGGGGGAAAAGGTGGGTAGATCTCTTTGCGATTGAGGCCAGACTGGTCTCCATAGAGAGTTCAAGGCCAGCTGGGGCTACAGGAAGACGAGGTCTCAAAAAGACCACGGTAGGGGCTAGAGTTAAGAGCACTGGTTGCTCTTGCAGAAGACCCAGGTTCAAATTCCAGCACCCATATGGCAGCTAACAACCATCCGTAACTCCTGTTCCAAGAGATCTGATGCTATCTTCTGTGCTCTGTAGGTATTGCATGACATGGGTACAGTTACATACATGCAGACAATATATGCATACACATAAAACCAAAGCAATAAAATAACATTTAAAAAGTCATTGTTAGCCGGGCGTGGTGGCGCACGCCTTTAATACTAGCACTTGGGAGGCAGAGGCAGGCGGGTCTTTGTGAGTTCAAGGCTGGCCTGGTCTACAGAGTGAGTTCCAAGACAGCTGGGGCTACAGGGATACCCTGTCTCAAAAAGACCAAAAAAAAAAAAGTCATTGTTAAAAAAGACCTAAATACAGAACTGATCAGAGTCCAAAACGACATCTCCAGAGTAAGTAGACTGTTTTGCTTCTCGTCCACGCCATGCCCCTTTTCTAAGCCTAGGGAACAATCTGGGAAGAGGGGGCGTGGTAGAATATAAAGGCTGCATTGGGGTGAATGGTGAAACTACAGCAATGTAGATGGACACTCTATTTGATCAACTTGTTTGTACATACAGGCCCCCCCACCCCCACCCCAAAAAAAATAAATAAAAAGTAATATATATATATATATATATATATAAAAGAAACAAATGGGGAATGGTTTCCCTCATTTGTGGATGCTGGTACCAAATACCCCAATTGAAAGACAAGCTGAGCAATGTTATTATTATATCTCTTTCTATCTGAAATCAACTGTGATGTTATAAGGTGAATCTCTTTATGAGCCCTAGAGTTAACTTACCACATACTTTCAGACATGGTAATTAATGTATATGGGTGAAAAGTATATATCCATATTTTAGAGTAATATAAAGTTAAAGGGAAAAATGTGAACTTCTAAACATACATCAGAGTTAACATACAGTTTGTTCCTGGAGGATGTAACTCTGGTACACGTATGATGTTCATATAGGCATATTTTGGAGCAATACAGTGGGGAGGGAACCACAACATTGGGGCTGGGTCAAAGAACAGACTGATATAATTAAATTCTGCCCCTCCAAATGGACATTTACAAAGAAAATACTTTAAAAAGACTGAGAGAAAGACGAAGGACATGTATGGCAGAATGCATGACCTGGGGTGGGGTGGGGGAAAGGGAAAGGGAAAGGGAAAGGGGAATGTGCCTAAATTGAACTGAAAAATGATGTCTGAAATACAGGAAACATCAATAAAGGTATTATTTTTAAAAAAGACCTAAATACATGCATAATAAGTAAATAAATAAATAGATAAGTGAAGGTCATGTAGGTGCCCAAGAGTAATCAAGAGTACATTTCTCCTGTCCTCTCAGCCCCCTCAGAGCCAAGGATGATCTTGAACTTCTGATCCTCCTGCCTCTGCCTCCCCACAGGCATACACCACCAGCCCTGGTTTGTGGGTTGCTGGGGATTGGACCCGTGTGTTTGTTCATGCCAGGCAAGCCCTCTACCAAACTAGGCCACATGCCTAGGGCCATCAGATTTTAAAACAGATTTGTACAAAATGGAAAGAGGTGTGCAGGTTAGAGATAGCCTCTGTTCCTTCCCAGCTCCTACTGAAAGATGAAATATAATCAGCTCTTACTGGGTGTAGCTGGCCCTAGTCTTTGATTCTAGTGGATCTGTTTTCTTTTCTTTTTAAAAAATTTTTATGTGTTTCATACATAATTTTTTTCCAAAGCCAATTTTTATTGCAGCTTTGTGCATTTCATACAACATTTCCCAATCAAATCCAGACCCATTCCCCTTCCTTCCGCCCCCCCCACCCCACCAGAGCTCATGCATTCTGCCAAATGTGTTTTTCATCTTTTTCTCAGTCTCTTCTAAAATTTTTGATGCAGAACTTTACTGTTTCAGGCAGAAGTTCACTGTTTCAGTCAGTTCTTTGACCCAGTTGTTTTTGTTGCTGTTGTTGTTGCTGTTTCTTCCAATTCACATCACTCTAAAATATGTATATATGCATGCTACGTAACATCATAAGTTTTAGCATCTTCAGCTTATGATTTTTCTTTCTTTCTTTCTTTCTTTCTTTCTTTCTTTCTTTCTTTCTTTCTTTCTTTCTTTCTTTCTTTCTTTCTTTTCTTTATTAGGCTGAAAGATGTCATGATTCCCTTAAGAAACTGTTTGAAGGCTCTTCCTTGGCAAGCCCAAACAACCATCATTCCTGCCCTTGTGCTCCACACTGGGGTCTTCCCTTCCCATGGTCGCCAAGTGAGGTCCAGTAAGCACCACATCCTGTCTTGATCTTCCTGTACTGGTCTCCATGATACAGCCTGGGTAGTCCAACAATGGTAATCAATACTCTGATGAGGCTGAAACCCCAGTCGCTGCTCAGTCCACAAGGTGGATGTCTAAGCAGTTCCCATCTGGCACTGAAGGTTTGGAGGATTCTTAGAGAGATATGACTCTTCAGTCCATATTGGAAGGTTGAAAAGCTGTGTCTCATGTCTTTGAAGGATGGCAAAAGCAGTGGCAGCCACAGGGTAGCTGCACTTGCCAGTAAGAATTGAAGACAGGCCAAACAATAGCACTTTTTTTCTTTTTCTTTTTTTTACTTTTTGTCTTTTTACTAAGATCTCAAGTCGTATACCTGAAGTACAATATCTCAGACTTCACTAATTACTTATTTCTGGATATACTTTCCTTTTGGATGTTTAAGGCCACATAGCCCAGATTAACCAAGGTTTTTGTTTTCTCAAGGTCAGTTGAGGTTCATGTTTTTGGGGGAGCCCCTGGCTCCTTTTGGCTTTTCATTTACCAGTTCCATTTACTTGGGGACAAATTCAGGTCTTGCTAGACCAGATTTCCCTTTCTGAAGCATTAGTACGCTTTTCTCTTTATAGACTGGACACTGGTTGAAGTCCCATTAGTGGATCTCCAAGACCTCCCTGCACAGGAAGGCTGGTGACTCACATTTGCAGGACATTTCAAGAGGTGCCCCCATGCATAGTCCCCTGGGACTTAGTTGACCTCTGAGGGCAAGGAACAAAGTCATCCCTTAAGACTCTTGGCCAAATTGGTATGGGCAATAAGTATGTTCTTTAAGCGTCCAGAAAGGCTAAGTTACACCAGCCTGATACTTTTTTTTTCTTTTTCTGGTTATACTTTCCTTTTGGATGTTTAAGGCTACACAGTAAACCCAGATTAACCAAGGTTTTTGTTTTCTCTAGGTCAGTTGAGGATCTAGTTCTCAGGGGTCACTCAGGTTTTTTTTTGGGAGGGAGCAATACATAATTTTTCAATCAGTCTTAATCACCTTTATACCCTCTTCTCCCTTGGCACCCTCCCTGGCCCCTCTCCGTCCCCTGGAGTTGACACCTTCAGTCATTCCTGCTAGAGTCCATCGTGCCAAATTCTTCTCCCCTCTCCATCCTCAGAGCCAGCTCCTCCCCTGAGCTCTAGTTAGCCTATCCAGAATCTCTTTTCTAAAGAAGGGGAGGTATTCCTCACCAGACCACTATCTACTGCCAATATTTCCTCAGCTACCCATTTCTACAGTTCTGAGCTTGCATCATCTCGTGTGTGCTGATACCAATGCTGTAGGTTCATATGCACTGGGTCCCAGGAGCTGTAGGATTCATTTCCATTTGGTCTTGCATCACCTCCTGGCTACAGTCTTTCCGCCCCCTCTTCCACAATGTTCCCCAAGTCTGGGGTGGGTGAAGCTGAATATAGTCAGCCTGTCCATGGAACCATACTCTGTAGACTACCAATCTTCATGGTTTGGCCATTCAGGCCCTTTTGGGTTCTTGCTCTCTGGTTGCATGGAAGAGCTTCCTTAATGGAAGTTAAGAGGTAGTTAATGTTTTCTTGGTTCCTTTTTCTATGATGCTTATGTCTTGTGTGTAGAAGCTGCATTGTAGGTGTGTTGCCTAAGCAGGAGCCATTTACAGACCATGTCTGTGTGTCCAGTTGTGGGACTCTGTACTATTCTCATCTGGAGCAAAAGAAGCTTCTTTTCTGAGTAATGTCTGGGATATTTGTTTGTAAATATAAGGATACTTCTTTTGGATTTAGTAAAATGTTACCTCAGCCTAGGGATGTGTCTACCTTGTGAACATGTCTAAGATCTATGACCTCTCCAGATGTGTGCATCTGACTATGTTAACATTACCACACATGAGTTTCCTTCTACTGAGTGGGCGTTAGGTCCAATTGGTTAACCATTGATTTCTCCCAAGATAGAAGTGCTGCTATTGCACTTATGTCATATGCTGTGCTGATCATTGATGTGGATATTTGGTCCTGAGGCTCATGTTGGACCATCTATTGATGATCTCTCTTAGTGGCTTGCATAGTGCTCTCCACAGCTATGACAGCTAGCCTTCAGGGGTAGGGCTTTCTGGTCAGATCCAGCTCCATTGCTCAAGATCCATTCTCCAAAGTATGTCCTGTCTTCAGCAATAGGGTTTACCTTCAGGTTCTGGGAGGCAATCAAGGGCTGTGACAATAGCCTGTGTAATTTTGGGAGTCTCTTGGACTACCCTGGCTAGCAACTCAAAGGAAGGTTTCTCCTGTCTGGTACTGTTTCTTGATATGCAGTCTTCATCTTTCCATATGGACTCATGTAGAGTATTATGTGTGTATTCTGTCAATAGATTGTTAGACTAATATGATTCTCTCGGTTCTTTTTTTCTTACCCTAGCAAGGCATTATCTCTCCTCTCCCCTTTACTTGTCTAGCCCTCTCTCCATGTCTTCTCCATTTAAGGTATCCCCATTTCTCCCTTGATACTGCCAGTCTCCTATGGCCCCACTTCTCTTGGACTCCTTTCCCCCCTTTATCTCTCCCTTTCCTTCTATAACCCTTCCACTCCTTTCTCATTTTTATCCGCTCCTCCCATAGTAACAACTGCCACTTGCTAGCCTTCTGTCTCAGGTTTCCTTTTTCCCTTTACCTTCCTGGATCCTTTTACCTGGTTCCTGCAGTTACATCATGGATATACATATATGGACTTGGTGCTAGGATCCACAAATTAGGGACAACATATGTTGTGTGTTTTTCTGACTGTGTGTTACTTCACTTAGCATAAAAACTTCTAGTTCTATCCATTTGCCTGCAAATTTCATGAAGTCATCTTTCTTTACCACTGCATAGAACTCCATTGTGTAAATTTACCATGTTTTTATTATCCACTCATCAGTTGAGGGACACTTGGGTTGCTTCCAGATCTTTGCTACTGTGAAAAGAGCAGCAATAAGCATGGGTGTGTACCTGTCTCTGCAATAGGAGGAATCCTTTGGGTATAGACTTAGGTATGACTGGGTCAAATGTTAGGTTAATTGCCTTTTAAGAGCTCGCCACGCTCTTCATAAGTGTTGCCTGGTCCTTACAGCCTCTCCAGCATTTGGTATCATTTGTTTTCTTGATCATAGCCAGTCTTACTTGGGTAAAATGAAATCTTAAAGTTGTTTTAATTTGCATTTCCTTAATACTAATGATGTTGAACACTTTGTAAGATGTTTCTTAGTCATGTTTACTTCTTTTCTTGAGATCTTTAGCCCATCTTTTAATGAGGTCATTTGTTTATTTGGTCCTTTGGTTTTTGAGCAACTTGTATACTCTGGATGTTAAACCTCTGTCACATATGTCACTGGTGAAGATTTCCTCCCACTCTGTGGGTTTTCTCATCTCTTCTTTGATTGTTTCTTTTGCTGACAGATGCTTTTTAGTTTAATGAGGTCCCACTCATTGATTGTTGACCTTATTTCCTGTGCAACTGCTGTCTGATTTAGAAAGTCTTTCCCTACATCTATATTTTGTAGGTTACTGCCAATGTTTTCTTCTAATATTTTCAGAGTTTCAGGTTTCACATTGAGGTCTTTGATCCATTTAGAGTTGACTTTTGTGCAAGGTGAAAGGTAGGGGTTTATTTTCATTCTACAAGTGGTGATCCAGTTTTGCCAGCACCATTTGCTAAAGATACAGCCTTTCCTCCGTTGAGCCTTCTTGGCTTCTTTGTTAAATATCAGGTGGCTGAAATTGCATATAATCGTTTGGGTCTTCAATTTTGTTCCATTGATTTACGGGGTCTATTTTTGGGCCAGTACCATGCTGTTTTTATGACTATAACTCTATAAAAGAGTTTGAAATCTTGTTTAGTAATACTCCCTGCATTACTCTTTTTGCTCAAGATTGCTTTGGCAAAAGGGTCTGTTGTTTTTCCATATGAATTTTAGGATTTTTTTTCTAATTCTGTGAAGAAAGCCATGGGGATTTTGATTGGAATAAATAATAATATATATCTTTGGATAAGATGGTCATTCTTACTGTATTAATTCTTCCAATCCATGAACATGGGAGGTCCTTCCATCTTCTGATGTCTTCCTCCTTAATCTCCTTCAGAGATTTAAAAATTTCATTGTAGGGTTCTTTAATGTCTTTGGTCAGGTTTGTTCTTAGATATATTTTTAGACTATTGTAAGTGGGAGGATTTCCATGTACTCCTCCAATTGCTCATTATTGGTATATAGAAAGGCTACTGATGTTGTAGATTAATTTTGTAACCTGTCACTTTACTGACTCTGTTAATCATTTCAGGAGTTTTGTATGTTGAAGAATGTTTCCTCTAGTCCAAGTCCCTCTAGGATTTTAAACATAAAGGCATGTTGAATTTTATCAAAGGCCTTTTCTGCATCCATTGAGATGACCATGTGGTTTTTTGTCTTTGGGTCAATTTATATGATTTATGACATTTATTGATTTACATATATTGAACCATCCTTGCATCTCTGGAATAAATCTGACTTGATCAAGGTGGATGATCTTTTTGATGTGCGCTATATGTGGTTTGCAAGTATTTTGTTGAGAATTTTTTGCATCTATATTCATTAAAGATAAGGGTCTATAGTTTTCTTCTTTGGTTTTATCTTTGCTTAGTTTTGGAATTAGAGTGATGTTGGCTTCATAGCAGGAATTTGAGAGATTTCCCACCATTTCTATCCTTTTGAATAACTTACATAATATTGGTTATAGGTCTTCTTTAAATGTCTAGTAGAATTCTACTATAAATCCATCTGGGCCTGGACTTTTTTTTAGTTGGGAGGTTTTGTATTACTTTTTCAATTTCCTCATATGTTATGGGTCTGTTTAAGCTGTTGATCTCTTTTTGTTTAAGTTTTAGTGATCCCCATTTCTTTTAGGTTTTCAAATTTAATAGAGTATAGGTTTTTTTAAGTATTCCCATATAATGTTCTAGATCCTTTTGGTTATCTGTTGTAATGTTTCCCTTTTCATCTCTAATTATGTGGATTTGGAGTTGTTCTTTCTTTCTTCTGGTTAACTGGGCTAAGGATCTCTCTATTTTGTTTATCCCTTCAAATAATCAGCTCTCGGACTCTTGATTCTTTATATTATTTTCTTTGTTTCTATTTCATTAATCTCTGCTATGCTATCAGTTTTGTTATTTCTTCTTGTCTGTTGGGTTTGGGATTCACTTTTTGCCTTTCAAGTGTCTTTAGTTGTAATGTTAAGTCATTTATTTGTGCTCTTTCTGTTTTTTTTTTTTTTTTTAAATGTGGGCAATTAGAGCTATAAATTTCCCTCTTAGGACTGCTTTTAAAGTGCACCAGAGGTTTTGTTGTGTTGTATTGTCCTCTTCATTTAATTCCAGGAGTACTTTTATTTCTTGCTTAATTTCTCCTTTGACCAATTCTTTTTTTTTTTAATTTATTTTTGTATGTGTATGAATGTACGGTCTGCATGCAGGTTTGCGTGCCCTGTGTCATGCAATGCCGTGGAGGTCAGAAGAGGGGTCTCAGATTCCCTGGAACTGGAGTTCTCCTGGAATTGGAGTTTCAGACAGTTCTTAGCTGCCATGTGGGTGCTGGGGATCGAAACCCGGTCTTCTGCAAGAGCAGTTGGTGCTCTTAACCACTAGGCTATCTCTCCAGCCCCGACCCATTCTTTATTCAGGAGTGTGTTGTTTAATTTCCATGAGTTCATGTAGTTAGTAGGGTTTCTTCTCATGTTGGTATTAAGCTTTATTGCACTGTGATCTGATAGAATGCAAAGAATTATTTCAAATTTGTTTTGCATTTGTTGAGGTTTGTTCTGTGCCCCAGTATGTGGTTGATTTTGGAGAAAGTTCCATGGGGTGCTGAATAGAAAGTATGTTCTTTACATGCAAGGCCATGTTTATTTCAGCTCTCTTCACCTAGCAAGGAGCTGGAACCAACCCAAATGCCCCTCAACTGATGAGTGGATAGAGAAAATGTTGGTACATCTACACAATGGAGTTCTATGCAGCAGTAAGAAAGATGACATCATGAGCTTTGCAGGAAAATGGTGGAGCTTAGAGGACATCATGTGAGTGAAGTAACCAGACCCAGAAAAACAAAACGACGAATGGTATCCCTCATCTGTGGATGCTAGTGCAAATACCCCGTTGTAAGTATTTCTTGTGCATTGCCTTGAGCTTTTGTCAAAGCAGTTGTGGAGTGATGCATATTGGAACAAAAAACAACACAACAACAACAACAACAACAGAAAGGACTGCATCAAAAGACTGACTGAAACAGTGAACTTCTGCTCAAAACAGTCAACTTCCCCATGGAGAAAATTGAGAAAGATAAGAAAAAGAGATGAAAGCATGTTTGGCAGAATGCATGAGCTCTGGGTGGGGTGGGGGGATGGGGGGACACGGGTCTTGATTTGATATATAATATCTATCTATATATATATATATATATAAATTTTAAAAAGAAATTTATTCTTTGGTGCTTGGGTGGAAAATTTGGCAGATGCCTGTTAGGTCCATTTGGTGTATTGTATTGTTCAGTTCATATGTGTCTCTGTTTATTCTTTGTCTGATTGACCTGACTCATTGACACAGTGGGGTCCTGAAGTTTCCTACTAACAGTGTATTGGGATTTATCTGTGCCTTAAAGTACTGTAGAATTGTGTTTTTGAAATTCAGTGTACCTGAGTTTGGTGCATACATATCTATGATTGTGATATCTTCTTGGCCAATAGTTCCTTTAATAAGAAGGAAATAACCGTCTTCATCTCTTCTGATTAGTTTTAGTTTGAAGTCTATTTTGTCTGATATTAGAATAGCAACTCCTGCTTGCTTCTTAGTGCCATTTGCTTGGAATACTTTTTTCCACCCTCTCAGCTTAAGATAGTATCTGTCCTCAAAAGTGAGATGGGTTTCTTGCAGGCAACAAAAAGATGGATTTTGTTTCTTAATCCATTCTACTAGTCTATACTTCTTGATTGGGGAGTTCGGTCTGTTGGTATTCAAAGTTAGTGACATTTATATATATATCTATATATATATATATATCCTCTATCCTTTTCATTTGTGTTCATTCTTTTGTTTATTCTCTTTTTTTTTTTTTTTTTTTTGGCCTGTCGCCCCAGCTGTCCTGGAACTCACTCTGTAGACCAGGCTGGCCTTGAACTCACAAAGATCTGCCTGCCTCTGCCTCTCAAGTGCTAGGATTAAAGGTGTGCACCACCACACCCAGCATGCATTCTTGGTCTAGGTTTGTATTTCCAGTTATACCTTCATTAACTTGTTTCTGTTGCTGTTTGGGTATAGTCGGTCCTTTCTTCCACTCTTTGTATTGCTTCAAGCATTCTCTGAGGGGCTGGTTTTCTGGACATGAACTCTTTCAGCCTATTTATGTCATCAAAGGTTTTCCTTTCTCCTTCAACTATAATAGACATTTTTTCTGGGTAAAGTATTCTGGGTTGGCATCTATAGTCCTTTAGAACTGGGAATACTTTGTTCCAAGCTCTTTTAGCTTTCATCATTTGCATTGAAAAATCAGCTGTAATTCTGGTGGGTTTTCTTTTATATGTGACTTGTTTTGAAGCTTTCAGTATTCTCTCTTTGTTTTGAGCATCTAATGTTTTTACTATGATATGGCATGGGTCCTGTCTATTTGGTGTTCTATATGTTTCTTGTATTTGTATGGATATGTCTCCCCTTAATTTGGGGTCATTTTCTTCTACAATCCTGTTGAAGATCTGGTTAATACCATTATACCGAGATTCTTCTCCTTCCTCTATACCTATGTTATGTAGGTTTGGTCTTTGCATGATATCCCACATTTCCTGATTATTCCATTCCTGTGTGTGTTTTCTTTTAATTTTTCACAATCTTTGCTTGAGTGGTCCATTCTTCCACTTTATCCTTCAGTCCTGATATTCTGTCTTCTACTTCATTCATTCTGTTACTGAGGCTTCTCCCACCCTTTCCAGATGGCTTATTGAGTGTTCCACTGCCTTTTTCATTTCAGCCTGAGTTTTCTTCAGTATTTCAGTAACTTTTGTGAATTCCTTCCACAGCTTATCATTATCTTCTATTTATTTTATTTTTTTATGTTTATGCATGTACTGTCTGCATGTAGGTCTGTGCATCCATGTTGTGCAATGCTGCGGAGGTCAGAAGAGGGTGTCGGATTCCCCTGGAACTGGAGTTAAAGATGGTTCTCAGCCACCATGTGGGTGCTGGTGATTGAACCCAGGTCCTCTGCAAGAGCGGTCGGCACTCTCAACTGCTAGGCCATCTCATCTCTCCAGCCTGGAATTAAATTTATTTTTAAAGTGCTTTTACATTCTGAACCTTGCTGAATTTATTAATAAATAATTCTAATAATGTTTTGCTTTTGAGATAGGTTCTTGGTATATAGTCTAGACTAANAACCCGGGTCTTCTGCAAGAGCAGTCGGCGCTCTTAACCACTCTAGGCCATCTCTCTAGCCCCTCATTATCTTCTTTTAGTTTAACCCTATCTTATTTTAGTTCTTTGATTTGTTTGTGTGTTCTTTAAATTACCTGAATTCTTTGATCCCTGATGTAAGGATTCCACTCTTGACTTCTGGCCCTTTCTAGTTACCAGTTGTGACATAATGAGTAAATATTTGGTGTCTGCCCCTGGTTTCTGACATAGAATTTCCAAATCCTTTAGGACACAGAGTCCTTCTAAGAACATCTTTTTTCAAATTTCCTAGTAACAGAAATACCCTTGCCTGAATAATGATGACTCTTGCTGGACTTCTGACTTAGATCAGGCTAGTAGATCAAACCATGCTCAGAAACTTAAAACGTGCAGCATTTTTAGTGGCCATCACAGAACAGGGGGCAGGGGGAAGATTGTTAGATGCAGAGGTTTGGGTGTCTTCTGCACATCACAGAACCACTACTCTCATGAACTCAGAGCAGCTGTGACACACAGCTCCCAAGACCTGCACAAGATGAAGCCAGTCAACATTCCAGCCTGGAGTAGGAGAAGCTTACAAGTCCCCCACATCTGGCTGAGGAGTTGTAGACAGTTGATGGCTTCTGGAGGAGGGAGAGTCAGTCTTATTTAAGCATGTGACCCCTGATAGGTTGACCAGACTCCAGATGATGGCTGCACACCCAGGACCTCATGGGGATGGGGTATGCTTAGGCCCTGTCAGCCTCACCCACAGGTCTTTGTCAGGCCATCCACCCGCATCCTTTGCAGTATCTTTCCTAACACCTTAGTGATCAGAGGTAAAGGATACGTGTTCTATCCTGCAGGATGTGCTTTCACAGGAGGGAGAGGCAGAACTGCCCAGTCATAGCCAGTCAGAAGTGACAACTTCTGGCTTGTGACTGGAAACTGAGTCAGGGGTCAATCTTGTAGAGCCAAGTTCCCATATACGTAGACTTCTCCAGGTGATGTTAAGGTGTTAGGCTCCAACTCCTCCACAGGTTATCACTCTGGAGACTCTTAGTTTCTCCTGCCCCTGTTCCTACAGGATGGGTCCACTCTGAGATAAGAAACTCACAGAACTGTGCCTCTGATAAAACTCAGCATAATAACACAGGACAGACTAGTAAAGAGGAAAGACAGCACTATGGTGACTACAACAGATACACAGAGGCCTGTGAGGGAAGGACGTGTTCTCTTGTTGCCTCTTTAAATACCCAGCAGCTGGTAAGGATTTCTTTGTGGGATACCTACTCACTCTGGTGTTTAGCTTCCTTGGACCTCAGGATTGGAATAGATATTTTTCATGTTATGTAATGTAAGAGGTTCTGGCCACAGGATGTGGAGCTCTGTGTTGATGGGTCAAATCTGACATCAAAGTTTCATATCTTATGAAGACATAGCCAAATTGCCTTCTACAAGTTGGTACCAATATGCACTCTCACCTCCAGTGTAGGAAGTTCTACAGATGCCTGGGAGCCCTGAGCATTAGAGAGCTTCTGAACCTGTATGAGGATGTTAAGGCTGTAACTTGACCTTTTTAATATTCTTTTTAAAAATTTATATATTAAAAAATTTTTATTGTGCTTTTATACACTTCATACAACAATTCTCAATCAAATTTAGACTCTCCTCCCCCATTCACATCTGTACCCCTACCTCTGCTGGACCTTATGCATTCCACAGTACATATCAAGTTCCAGCTAGTCAAGCAATTCTACCCAGATGTCTCTCAGTGCAAATTCATACACTAGAGTCCAATCAGCCTATCCAGAGATTGTAAGTAAGGTCTACTCTGCCTAACCAGTAGTAGTCAGTCTCCAACGGTTTCCAGACTAGGACTGGCTCACTGCCCACTTCCCTCACTCCACTCTGGGCCCTTGTCTGATTGAGTTGGCCATGGTCTTGTGCTCAGTGTGAGTTTCCAGTGGCTTTAAACCCTCCACTTACCTATGTTCATGGACTGACCCTGACTCATACAATCTTTCTACCTCTGAGCCATGGGTGGGTAAGTTTTAAAATAGGAGTCCGGGGCTGGAGAGATGGCTCAGTGGTTAAGAGCACCAACTACTCTTGCAGAGGACCAGGGTTTGATTCCTAGCACCCACATGGCAGCTAAGAACCGTCTTTAACTCCAGTTCCAGGGGAATCCAATGCCCTCTTCTGACCTCCCTGGCATTGCACAACATGGGTGCACCAACCTACATTCAGACAGTACACTCATACATATAAAAATAAATAAATAAAAAATAAAGAGTTAAAAATAAAATAAAATAAAATAGTAGTCCTATCCAGAAATACACACTTATTCTCTTAAACCTTGGCCAGTTGTGTGTGCATTGCACTCTGTTATATAAGGAAGCTTCACTGGCACAGGTTGAGGGGTGCACTAGTGTTCTCTCTAACACTTGTCCCCTATGTTCTGTGGGCCTTAGGTGTAGAGAGTTCCACTGTAGATCAAGGCTACTGCAGAGTTCCACAACTGGTCACACACAGAGAACATATGTCTAAGAGATGCTCAGCCTTGGGTGACATTATCTAATACTCATTTTAATAAAAATTAAAAACTTCATTTCCTTCCTTCCTTCCTTCCTTCCTTCCTTCCTTCTTTCTTTCTTTTTCTTTCTTTCTTTATTTCACCAATTGTGGAACCTGTAGTAGTGTCAATATGTTGCAAAAGAAACTTCTTTGATGAGTGGTGACTGGCACACTTATCTGTAAATATAAGGATCCTTATTTAGCATATAGTAAGAAATTACATTTGTCTAGGGATGTGACAGCTTTAGGGTTTTCTCTAAGATCTATGACCTAGCCAGCTCTTGGACATTGATTCTTAATTTCTGCTCTGATTTTTGTTATTTCTTTTTGTCTGTTGGGTTTAGGATTCATTTGTTGTTGCTTTTCAAGTGTCTTTAGTTGTAATGTTAAGTCCTTTATTTGTGCTCTTTCTGTTTTTTTTGTTTTGTTTTGTTTTGTTTTTATTTTTGTTTTTGTTTTTGCTTTTTGAATGTGGGCACTTAGAGTTATAAGCTTCCCTCTTAGGACTGCTTTTAAAGTGCCCCAGGGGTTTTGTTGTGTTGTGTTATACCTTTCATTTAATTCCAGGAATACTTGTATTTCTTTCTTAATTTCTCCTTCGACCCATTCTTTATTCAGGAGTGTGTTGTTTATTCTCCATGAGTTCACGGAGGGCTTCTTCTGGTGCTGATATTAAGCTTTATTGTATTGTGGTCTGATAGAATGCATGGAATTATTTAAAATTTTATATTTGTTGAAGTTTGTTCTGTGCTCCAGTATGTGGTTGGTTTTGGAGAAAGTTCCATGAGGTGATGAATAAAAAGTGCTTGAGTGTAATAGTCTGTTAGGTCCATTTGATGCACTGTATTGTTCAGTTCAGATGTCTCTCTGTTTATTCTTTTCTGGTTGACCTAATTGACACAGTGGGGTATTCAAGTCCACGTAGTGTGTTGGGATTAATTTATGCCTTACAGTACTGTAGAATTGTGTTTATGAAGTTTGGTGCACAAGAGTTTGTTCCTTAATCCATTCTACTAGTCTGTGTTTCTTGATTGGAGAGTTCAGTCCATTAGTATTTAAGGTTATTATTGAGAGATGTATATTGCTTCCTATCATTTTAGTTTCTGTTTGCATTTTTGATCTAGGTTTGTATTTCCACAGTTGTACCTTCATTAACTAATATCTGTTGAGGCTCAGATATAGTTGTTCTTTTCTATTGCTCTTTGTACTGCTTCAAGTATTCTCTGAAGGGTTGGTTTTCTGGACATGAATTCTTTCATCCTATTTATGTGATGAAAGATTTTTCTTTCTCTTTCAACTATAATAGAAATTTTTGCTGACTGAAGTATTCTGGATTGCATCTATAGTCCTTTAGACCTGAGAATGCTTTGGTCCAAGCTCTTCTGGCTTTCATCATTTGCATTGAAAAATCAGCTGTAATTCTGATGGGTTTTCCTCTATACATGACTTTTTGTTTTTCTTTTACAGCTTTCAGTATTCTCTCTTTGTTTTGAGCATCTAGTGTTCTTACTATGATCTGGCATAGGGAACTTCTTTTTCAGTCCTGTCTATTTGGTGTTGTATGTGCTTCTTGTACTTGTATGGGTATGTCTTTACTTAATTTTGGGAAATTTTCTTCTACCATTCTGTTGAAGATCTGGTCAATACCAGATTCTTCTCCCTCCTCTATACCTATGATGCACAGTTTTGGTCTTTGCATTGTGTCCTACATTTCCTGATTATTCCATTCCTGTTTTTTTTTTTTTAATTTTTCGTAATCTTTGCTTGAGTGGTGCAATCATTCCACGTTGTTTTCTAGTCTTGTATTCTATTTTATGCTTCATTCATTCTCTTACTGAGGCTTCTCCCATCCTTTCCAGATGGCTTATTGAGTGTTCCACTTCCTTTTTCATTTCAGCCTGAATTTTCTTCAGTATTTCTATCTTTTGTGAATTCATTCTAATGTTTATCATTTTTTTTAGTTTATCCCTGTCTTCTTTTAGTTCTTTGATTTTTTTGTTTGCGTGTTCTTTAAATGCCTTGATTTATTTGATAATGTTTATGATAGTTCTTTTAAGATCTGTGTCCTGGGTTATATCTAGGGAGTCCTCATTATAGGAGTCTTCTACAGCACTGGTGGTATTTAGTTGAGACTTACTATTTGGGTTTTTCATGTTACTGCTTTTTCACTGTGATTTTGGCATGTGGATTTCTTTTGTTGTTTGTGATTCTTGTATGTAACTCAAGTGTTTCTTTGTTGAACTAAAGACTGATTTTGCTTGTATTCTTCAGATGCCTTCATTGTCTTCTTAGTAGGTATGAAAGGCTGTTTGGTCTAGGCTTCAGGTTCTCACTTCTGACTTTGTGCTGGAGAGACCAGGTAGTTCTTGCCCAGCTAGTCAGGAGCTCCTCCAGAAGCCCAAGACAGGTGATAATCAGGCAGGTTTGTTTGAACCCCATACCATGTGAGGTCCTCCTACTCACTCTCCAGAGCTAGTTGCAAACATCTGGATCTGGGTACAGGAGCAGGGGAGCCTAGCTTGCAGCCAAGGGAGGGGCCCACGTGTTGCCCAGCTAGGGGGTGGAGTCTGGAATGCAGCTTCTGTCACTGCAGAGCAGTTGGGCACTCTCACTACCAAGTGGAAGTTGGCCTCATACACTACATGGGAGAGTTGAACTCCCAGAACTCCTGCACCACGTGGGGTCCACCTACCAGCTCTTTAGGGCTTCTTGCAAATGTATGTATTTGGACCCAGGGTTAGGGAAGCCTAGCCTAGGCCCTAGGTGTTCCCTAGGTAGGGATCTGGAATATCATTGCCTCCACACCTTTCGACCACCACCCCACTGGGCCCAATTCTTTAATTATTAACAATTATTTAATTTAAATATTAACAAAAGTCTAACAACTGACTTGGAACCAAGCCAACTTTGGAGGCAAACAGCAGTTTTAACTTCAACTGTTTTATTTGTTGTTCCTGTAAACTAGGAAACTCACTACAAAATTTGGTAACTCAGAGTGTGTGAAACACTTTCCACAGCCCACATGCTAATTCCTGTTAAGATAATTCCTGTCTATAATGCCACATACAGTGTGACTGAGTTGCATCTGAAACAACGTAGAAGAGATTGAGGTGACTTTCCATAGTCTGGGAAAAATTCAGAACAGAACATCAAAGTAAAAAGAAAACGATTCATCAGTTTAAATGACTGAAATCATTACTGCTTGAATTTGGTATTTACAGAACAGGAAGTCATCTTTTTCTTTCAGTTAGAGTACCTTAAAGCTAATCTAAACTAATAAATATCCAGTCATTAAATTATGCATTCCCTTAGACATACACAGCTGCCTTTCAGCAAAATTTTCAGTCATATGTCCTGGCTATAGGCCAGCAGGGTCTCTCATAACAAAAGGAGGCATCTAAGCAAGTGGTTCTCAGCCCTTCCACACAGGGCATAGATGGGGAAGCTTTATAATCATGGTGCCTGAGAAGGGCCCAGGATGGCAAAGCAATGCCACTATGTGATGCCTAGGCAAAGGAAACCTGCTCTCATTCTTCCTTGCAGGTCAGCAGCTGTGAGAGGCCAAATGTCTGTACCTAAATTCCGAGTCTGTGAATGAATGTTACCTTTAGTGACAGAGGGACTTTGCAGAGCTGATCAGTTTCATGGTCTCAAGGTGAAGAAATTGATCCTGGGCTACTCAAGTGGTGCTGTGTATCACAGCAGCCCTCATGAAAGACACACAGAAGTCAGAGTGCAGTGTGAGCAGCTCAGTGTCCTGGTTTGAATGTGGCCTGTCCTGCACAGGCTCATGTGTTAGGACACTTGGTCCCCACCTAGTGCTGCTGTTTGAGAAGTCATAGGGACCCTCTGGAGGACGTGGTCACTGAGGGCTGGCCCTTAGGTTCATAGCTCAGGCCCTCTGCTGGCTCCTTCTGCTTTCTAGTCTGTCCAGATGTGGGAAAGCAGCACCATGACCCTCTGTCCTCTCTCCGTCGATAGGCTGTGCCCTCACACCGTGTGCTGAAATAAACCTTCCTCCTTTAATTTGCTCCCTGTTAGGTTTGTGGTCATAGTGACAAGAAAAGAACTTAGCATGCTCTAGGCCAGAGAGAAGTCAGAAGATGCTGTTATTTGGGTTTGGAGTTAGAGGAGTTGAGGAGGAGCTCAGAGGATGAGCACAGAGGGTGAGCGCGGAGGGTGAGCGCGGAGGGTGAGCGCGGAGGGTGAGCGCGGAGGGTGAGCACGGAGGGTGAGCACAGAGGGTGATGGAGGGTGAGCACGGAGGATGAGCACGGAGGGTGAGCACGGAGGGTGAGCGCGGAGGGTGAGCGCGGAGGGTGAGCACAGCCTTGGGCAGCTGGTCAAGGACTCGTCCCTGATTAACCCTACAGTTTCTGGAAGGAATGTGGTCTAGGGGAAAAGCCTGTTTCAGATGTCTTGAATTTTGAACTTTAAGATTATAAATTTGTTTGGATTTCTTTCTTTTTTTTTTTGCTATTTTTGACACAATTCTCACTATGCTACCCAGGCTGTTCTCAAATCCCTGTTCCCCAGTGGCCATCCTGTCTCAGTCTCCTGGGGAGGGACCACAGGCATATCCCGAGTTGTCTTAATCTGTGTTATTTAAGCCACTAATTTGTGGGAATTTATGACACCAGCAATGGGCAAGTACCACAGAGAAGGATAAATTCTGCCTGGGAGTGATTTGCATTGGCCTGATGGGGAGTTCTACGTTATTTAAACATCCAAACAGCAGAAAATTGAGCATGAAAAGTTGAGACCAGGATCTAGGAAAACAGCTCAGCTGGTAAACTGCAGCCATATATGAAGGAGGATCCGCATAAGCTCCAGAACACACATAAGAACACCAGATGCGGTGGAATGTTCTGGTAATGCCAGCACTGGGGAGGCAGAGACAGGGGTCCCTACAGCTCGCTGGCCAGCCAGCCTAGAGAAAGAGCACACCCCAGGTCCCGGTGAGGAGCCCTGGCTCCTGAGAAACAATACCCAAGGTTTATCTCTGGTCTGCACATGTACACACATACAAGCACAAACACTCACATGAACACACACACACACACACACACACACACACAGAAAACCAACAAAAAGGATAAATAGAGATCAAATTCCGGTGATACATATTTTTCTTGAATCTTAAGGACATTTATTAAATGTTCTCTAATCCTCATTTGCTAAATATGCAATGACAATTTTGTTGTGTGGCGTCTCCTTAAATTTATGAACTCACCTGTCATCACTGCCAGTTCAAATCTCAGATTGCATAGAATAAAGGGAGATCAAGCCAAACACCTCTGAAAAGCTGCCCACCATGGGGGTGGACTGGCTTTTCATGCCTGCAGGGCCTGGCTTGTCCAGGTGACTTCAAAGCTTTTATTTGGTGTTTTTTTTAAGGGTACAAATATGTGCTATTATGAAGATTCCCTTTTGAAGACTGAGTGTTTCGTACACACAGTCTATGCTGCCTTGTCACCCACTTCCGATGAACAAAAGAATGGTCACCTCATCACAAGCATCTGTCATGTTTTGATCTTCAGGGCCTTGACTGGACTGTGCTCTGACCATCTCTGGTTCGGCTAGGAGAAGTTTGCAAACCCAGATTCCAACTCAGGTAACTTTCAAGTGACATTTGCATGTTCTTTTTTTTTTTTAAATGACTTTTTAAATGTAATGTTTGCAATTTTTCATACAATATACTTTGATGGTATTTAGATCCCCTCCCTAACTGCATCTCCCCTCAATGCCCCCTGCCCAATTTAATGTAATATGGCCTATAGAGTCCTATTTATGTCCCTAAATATCATTCGGTATGGGTCTATAAAGTGAAGCTTTTGCCTTAATGTTTCCTGGTGATCCTCTTTTAACTCTCCTTAGAGTTCATTTAGAATTCCCAAGGTAAAGTGCCCAGGGTGCTGGTCTGCTTGTAAGAATCACCCAATAAACCAATCTTGTTTCTCTTTATTTTAGCTTATAAATAAAAGCATGGGGAGGAAGATGTGCATCAGAAGCCACATTAAGGCAGCAATCATGTGGTGCCCTTAGACAAGTTCCCTGAGTTTTATTCAGTCCAAAATATATGCAGGAGCTGGATAGATGGCTCAGCCGTAAAGAGCACTGTCTGCTCTTGCAGAAGACCTGGATTCAGTTCCTAGCACCCACATGATGGTTCATAGCTGTCCATAACTGGAGTTCTAGGGTATTTGACACCCTCCTCTGCACTCTGTTGGTCCCAGACATGAACGTAGTGCACATACACATATGCACTAATACACAGAAAATGAATCTTTAAAACAAAAAAGTATACACAGTTAGAACATGGAGATATGTTCCTACAGTATTTACAGCAAGAATGTTTCATAATATGGACATCGGTGACATTCCTGAGTGAGCACGGCACCTCGGGCTTCAGTGGAAGTGATCTCCGAGTGACTCACTGGGGTGAGCGCACCCCTACCCTTTTGCCTTCCTTAGGGAAGATGTACACACTGCTTAAATAAGCAATCTTTCAAAAAAGATCTATTTTAATATTCAAACCCTGAAAGGGGAAATAAACATTACTATCTCTTCATGTTCTTGAACTGTACCTCCAAATGAAGTTTGGGGGTCTGCCAACAATGGGGGTCAGATAATTAGGGCTTAGAGAGACAGAGCAGTCTGTTGCTCAGGGGTGGGGGTGGTAAAGATGCATAGTGGCAACATTTGGTTCACCATGACTTTAAGGGTATTACAAAATTACACAGAAGGGAACAAACCAACCCCTTAAGACATTTATTCTGTGAAGAGATTTGGTAAAAACACATCTTAACACTAGAGCTCAGGTATATCTTTCTAAAAGAAATCTCCCACAACCCCCACCTACACACATACCTGGAGCTCAGATATCTTTCTAATGGCAATGTCTCCCCGTACACACCTGAAACCAGCCTAGTCTGATTAACAGCAGAACAAGCCTATTTACAAGGTTTCCTGAAGCCACATGGAAACTTGGAGTGTGCATCACAAGCACCTCCATTGCACCTGATAGAAACTGTAGCTTAACAAACCCCCCTTTTATTGTTAAGTGCTATATTTTATCCTCAGGTAAATTTTACCATCCTCTCTCCTACACACCAAGATCTCACATCAAATTTGCACACCACAAAAAGTCTGAAAGATTGTTCCCACCATTAATCATCACGACTAACATAGGTGAACGCCTGAAGGCAGGCATTGCGCTGAAGGCAGGCATTGCACTGGGACACTTTCCCATCACTTCTCCATGAAGATGGTCAACTGTGCAAACCTTCTGCACATCTATTAACAGGGGAGGAGGATTAATGAGGGATTACATCACCGTGAGTCGGCCCGCAGAGCAGCTTCAGCCCTGGTGGTGTGCTGCCGGAGCACAGTTCTCATTTCCAACAAAGTCTGTCTGAGGGAGCACAGAGCCCCTTCAGAAATGGGGAGTCCTGTGCATAATAATGAATGCCTGGCTCTTCTTTCTCCATGTCAGAGGTCACTGCAGTGATTCAGAGGGGCCTGATCCTTATCTAAGCTTTTGGAGCAAAATTAGAATGTGCTGTAGTCTTATTAAAGAAATGTTTGTTCCTCCATCAATGAGCTGAAAAGAAAGCA
Source organism: Rhizomys pruinosus (assembly GCA_009823505.1). Lineage (NCBI taxonomy): Eukaryota > Metazoa > Chordata > Mammalia > Rodentia > Spalacidae > Rhizomys > Rhizomys pruinosus. Next base: position 2,452,817 of record VZQC01014822.1, read on the forward strand.
GCTCAATATACTTTTGCAAATTACAGCAATAAACTGCTTGAATTAACTGCTTTATTACAAATATTTAATTATTCTGAGGGTTAAATATCCAACATTTTGGAAAGGCAAAAATTAGCAGTATACTTGACAGTGTACTTCGTTTAAAATCCATTCCAGTGTTAAACGTTCTTCTTCTTTTTTTAAAAAAATCTCAACTTTCAGTTGTCTGTTGTGAATTTAGACAGTTTCCTTCTATTTGGAGTTAAAAAGAAAAAATATAGACCATACTTAATTTTGAAATAAGTTGTCAAGAAAATCAAATTTGTAACTCAGAAGTAGCATAAAAGCCAGAAGCTGGTTTCTTCCCTAGGAGCAAAAACAATTATAAAAATGAAACATGACTCAAACACCAAATTAAGGACACATCAAGCAAGACCTCTTTCAAGATTTAGATGAAATAACACATCTATTATTTTTAAATGGTTACTATTTAAGTGTTGCTTCAATATATGCCCCTTAAAAATAAAAAGGACCATGAATTAAAACTTTACATTAAAAAGAAAACTTGGCAAATACATACTGAGCAAAAATTCTCAGGGGAAAGTTTTTATTCCAACAAAATTAAATTTAAATTCATCAATCCAAATGTGTTTTTCATTTATTAAGTGGTACCAAGGCAGATGGAAATTATTTTTTAACTCTCCCCCGACCCCTGTTATATTCTCAAAAAATAAGAAAGTTCAGAGCATTTTGCTACAGAGCAAAAGAAGAGCATTAAAATAACGGAAAGTGGATCAGGGTGTGTCTCCACAGAGGGGCATGTCAAAGTGCTCCTATCGGCCTTTCCATTCACTCTGTGGATTCCCTAATCTACATCGCCAAGTTGACTGCTCAGGGCCAGAAAATCTTCCATGTGGGTCTCGAATCCTCATCGCATCTCTTAAAAGTACACTCGTAAAGTACAAAGTGCTGAATATATTTTCAGCCTTTTATGCTATGATTTACAACTCATGACCTTAGGCAGTGTCATGCATGTAAAACAAAATTATGAGACCACCCTGGTTCAGAGAGGGAATAAAAGTATACAATCAAACTTCATTATCATTCAAATTTCATGTGGGGAAAGAGCAGTAATAAAAGATGCCCATAGTAATACAGATAAATCTATTTTGCAGTTTTACTTTGTAAAAATATCCCTCTTCACTTGTGTTTTGCTATTACCGGCTCAGGGTTAGCAGGCAATTATGTAAGCTTAATGCTGAAATAATAATGTACTGTAAACATTCACAATCTTTGAGCCCCATCAAGCAGGACATGCGGGGATAAAGTGTTGATCAGTAGCTTCTTAGAGCTGCAGGCATGAAAATTTGGCTGCCCACCCTGATATTGAGTAAAATCATAGTTTTAGCTTGATTCAGAACCCAACATGGGGAGACCCTGACAGTGGGCTGACTCCTCGCTGGCAGCGCTCTCTCGATGCCCACGAGAACGGCCCCTGCTCTCTGTCCCGTGAAAGGAGCCCTTTTACTTCCCTGCAATAGTTGGCACGCTGCCCCTTTCACAGACCCAGTGAACCATCATCTTGGATGTAACAAATTAGTACATTCTCAGAATAATAATAAGTGCAGGCATGAAAACACCATTGTTTTTATTTGGAAATGAAGTAACTCATTTGAGCTGAGTGACTTTCAGTATAGCACCCCAGGCCAGAAAGAAAAAAAAATCTTTTCTGAAAAGAATGGTCAATTTCAAGAGAGATATGACACATCGTTTGCTGTAAAAATCAGAGAAAGTCAAATGAATTGAAAAATGGTTTTCATTATAGAATAGTTACAAAAAAAATCAAGGGCTCAGAGGAAATACAAATATAGATAAGTGATATGTCCAATTAGAGAACTAAGATCAGGGATGGGCACTCAGAGGGGCTGAGTTTTGATAGCAGGTTGAGATGTGTCATATGATTTTTTTTCTGCTTGTAATTACAAATAAAATTTCACTAAGAGTTAAAAAAAGATCAGGTGTAATAGAAAAATAATTGAATGTGGAGGGTTTTAAAACAGCAGAGAGTAACCTAAACATGTTTTCATATGTTAATGATCTTGTCAAAATTTAGTTTCAGTTTTCAAAAACATTTCTTTCAGCACTGTGTGTGAGTGAGGACTTTTCCAGACTTAGGATTGAGTTTTTATGTTAGTAAGCAAAAGAAAAAGTCGATATTTACAAATTTTCACCTAAGACAAATTTACTTCAAAGCTGAGCTATAAATTTATAAGAATTATAAGAAATATCTCTGCTCTTCCCAGAGAACCATTGCCCACCTTTCAGTGTCAAGAACTCTGAAAAATATAACTTTAAGAATGATGGTCAGAGTCTTTATAATAGCTTTAACTGAGATTTTACTGAGCTCTGAATAGCAACTCTAGTTTTAAAGCAAACAATGACTTGAAATTAGAATTGCCAAGAAATAGGTAGCAATAAGTAAATAAATACACATTTTCATTACTGTAGAAATGGTCCACCATAGACCTGGCCGTCTTCTGCCTTCCTGATAGCTCTCATCATTTGAAACGAATCATGATATTTTATGTAAAAATGTCCTACAAATTTACTCAACTTTCTGGTTCAGAGGAGTTCAAAATGTCTCATTATAAATGGAGACGGTCCTGAAAATGCAGCCAAGCGTGACTAAAAAGATCACTCTTTTATACAAAAAAATAGCCTTCTTATTTTACCCTTTGTTGAAAAGACATTTTGGCCAGCCACAGGGGAAAGACATAATCTACTTTTATATTCAAATAATTTATTTGAAAACTCCAAGGCTACAACACCACTAAACAGTTCTGGGTTGAATATACATATTACATGGGTTTATGCAATCTTAAATACTGGCTTGTTTTACTGTTACCAATGATTTTGGCAATTCTTTTTGAAATTAGAAAAACACGTTCAAATACTTTGATAAATTTTTCTCATTAAATAAAATTGTAGCTGAAGTGGAATATATTAAGCAAGTGCTGTTCTTTTCTGTAAATAATCTTATGCACGAAGTCAAGTTTGAATGTCGTTCTTTTCCTGTAATGATCTATTAGTTTGATGTGCTATACATTCCAACACACGATCTATCTGGTGACAAGGTACCAGAAATTGTGCCATCAGAAGGGCTTTTAGAGAGACGGCCGTCCTTGTTGTATACTTAGGGATCTGAAAACCTCCTCACCGTAGATTCGCTGGTTTAATTCCGAGCATTTCTGTTTCAGTGTTCTGATGATAAGGTTGGTTTTATGAGCTCTAGGTAATGGTGAATTTCCCTTTGAAATATTTTGCCCAGCTTCTGCTTCAGTTGCCAAACATGCCATAAATAATGTTTGCACCTTGACTTTAAGTAAGACATTGCTCACTGTGTTAGGCTGCCCACCACTACAGAACAGAAGAGAACATCATTCACCCAAGGAGGAAAAGCTTAAAAGCAGTTAGTTTCCTCCTAAGTACTTCAGCCCTCCCTATTTAGGTTTTAAAAAAAACCAACAACAACAACAACAACAAAAAACAACGGACAGAGAATGAGTATCAAGCAGCCATATGAAGCATTGGAAAAAAACTGTCTCTATATTTTTAAATTCTTTCATGGTTACACAGGGGAAAAGAACATAGCTATCCTACCCGTGTTCTAAAACTGATCAGTTAGAGAGTCTAGAAAGTTTTCTGGGTTTTGTCTGTGCTTTTTCTCTGACTTTTTAAGGTCATTTAAAAGGATATTCCAGTTCTGATACAGAAAAAGAAAATGTAAAATGTCGACTTGTGCATTCTGGGTGTCTCCCTGGCCCTGCCCCTCTCCCAGCCAAGCAGAATGAATATCTGTGCTAACCACACATTTCAGGACAAAGGAACTAATTCATGGGGGAGGGGAGACCACACACCATTTATAAGGTTTGTTCAGTTTACAAGAAAACTATTGTCAATGCTTTGTTGATTCATTATGAATGACCCTCGTGACAAATAACAAGTGGCCACCTCCTGGCCCGGCTCCCCGCCTTGCTTCCCCCCAAGCTAGAGCAGTCAGCCTCCACTGGGCTAATTGCTATTTAAGGAAACTGGAGCTGTGGAGACAGGAGACTGCTATGATCACAGATGTAGCCATCAGCTTGAAGATTTGATGAAACTGTGCCTCTGGGACCCAGAAGACCACGCACAGTAGGACAGCTCTTGCTTTTGCTGTACACAACTCTGCTATGACAAACCACATTCCGCTAGAGGGCGTGAAAAAGCCCAGGAGAGGATCACAGGCCGCTGTGCTGACGCTATGCAGGGTCTGCCGCCGGGACATTTTAGTCACTACAAAATCTTCCTGTCTCCTCACCTAAAGAATGGAACTAAAGTATTTTTTTAAAAGGAAAATCACCTTAAAATCCTTTGTTGGAAAAATGCTATACAGTGAACAAGCATTATCTTTCTCATCCATTGAACCTTTGTACCTTTTTCTCTGTCCTGAGGGAAATAATAAATTGACATATTTTCTATCATCAGAGAACCTTTTAAGACCACATTGTGATCTCACTCCATCCATTTCACACTTATCCCCATTAAAAACACACAAAGCAGGAAGAGGACTGGGTGGGCACAAAGGCCACCCAGGGTCTGCTGTTGTACAACACGGGTGCTCCAGTCTCACCTGCCTGGTTCCAAGGTGGATGGAACACCATACAGACGGGTTGCAAACCGGTCCTGTAGAGGTTCCAGCTGAAACTGTGCTCTGTGGGGGAAAAGCACAGATTGCAGTCCAGTGGCCCTTTGGTTGCAGATCAGTGGCTCCTCTTGACTCTAGCTACCCTCAGCAGCACCCTGCATCTTCTTGAGGGGTTGGTTTGGATGGAAACATGGGAAGGATATCTGTTCTTGTGACACATGGTAGCACTGCAACCTTCTCTTCCTTCTTTCTCTTTTTCTTTAAGCAATAAAGGAACCTTAAAAATAAAACCAGATCACTCATGCCTTTAATCCTAGCACTTGGGAGGCAAGGCAGAGGCAGGCAGATCTCTGTGAGTTCAAGACCAGCCTGTTTTACAGAGAGAGTTCCAGGACAGCCGGAGCTACAGGGAGACCCTGTCTCAAAAAGACAAAAAAAAAAAAAATGTTCTTTAGTACCCAGAGGGAGAAAGACTCCCTCCTCCCACCTCTCTTCTGCTCAGTCAGCTATGGGATTCCAGGGCTTTAAAAAGAGAATAGGTGGGATGGGGTGTCAAGGTGTTGGGACATGGGTGCTCTTAGCAATCAGTGGCTGATGGGATGCTCTTGGTAAGCCTCTGTGGAGGGTAGGTAGGTTGTTTGTACCCAAATCTTTGTCTTAGAGATTTATCTTATGGCTCTGATCCAACACCTCTGATTCACAGTCAAGACTGACTGGCAGTGTCACCAAAGCCCATCAAAGAAAGACACAGAAGACATGACAAGGAAAGAGGGACTGTTCACGTGACCCCAAATATGAATGTGCAGAGGGAAAACAAAGACCACGCATTAACTACGGCTGCTTGTGCTGTGTGGGGCACGGCCCGTGTCTTTGGACCACACATACTGTTATGATGTTGTTTATCTGAAGAGAGCAAAGTTCTGAAATAAAGCTGTAGTGATTACAGGAAGATCAAGACAGGACGCAGTGCTTACTGGACCACATTTGGGTGACCATGGGAAGGAAAGACCCCAGTGTGGAGCAGAAGAGCAGGATTGATGGTTGTTTGGGCTTGCCAAGGAGGAGCCTTCAAACACTTCCTTAAGGAAAACAAAACATGACATCTTTTAGCACCCCCCCCCAAAGAAAAAGAAATAAAGGAAAGAAAATCCTCCAATTCAGGTGATATTTGTATGTATGTATATATTTATGTATGCGTATATGTGTGTGTATATATATCCTCTCCTATCTAATAATCTACTATATGCAGTACAAGTTGGCGAGGAGACAACAACCAGCAAAGGACCTGGAAAAACCCGACTGCCCTCGTAAAAGTTTCTCCTCAAAACAATAAGCCTCTGCTTTGAAAAAAACTCTGGAAAGACTCGGAAAAAGATGCAAGACATGTACGGCAGAATGCATGATCTCAGGTGTGGCGGGGGGCATGGAATGGGAAATGAGTCTAAATTGGATTGAGAAATGATGTATGAAAAGTTTGATAACAATAAAAATATATTAAAAAAATAAACCTGTAGTGACTGAGGAAGGAGGGGGAGTAAGGGTAGAGGTGAGACAGCCCAACCTGGAGTCCCAGGTACGCCCAGAACTCAACAGACATGTCATAAATGTACTAGAACTTATGAACTGTGAGCCCATAGTGGCCTCTCTGACTGCACTTCTTTCCTTTTTTTCCCACCTGCCTATCAGATTGTCTTTGAGAATGAATTTATTTAGTAAGTTCACAACAAAGTGTAAACTGAATTTCGGATTGGTTATAGCTGTATGTCTCTTCGGATGTCTCGTTAGGAGATGGAGTGGATTTAGGATAGTCAGGGATTTCCGTGAACGGGAGTCTCCATTTCCAGGAAATGAAGTGGATGGTGGTAAGGTTGACTGAGGTGAAGCAGTGAGGTGAGCAGGAGCAAGACAGCGACTTCTCCACTGAGCTCCTCAGGGCTCATGCTATGAGCTGGCCTTAGGGCACCCAGAGAAACCTTTCCAGGCTTTGGGCCCATTGCATACAATTCCACCATGAGGCAGCTCAGTCACACTCCTGGCTGCCTGTAGGACTCAGCAGTATCCAGAGCAATTTATAGATCTTGCAGAGTTGTGTGGTTCTCACTGATGTGTGCCTGGTGACTTGCAGGTAAGTGGGTACATGTAGGCTCAGTTACAGATGAACAACTAAAGTTAAGTAAAACAGTGATTAGCAAAATTAGAAACCTGACGTACACATACTCTATGTATGTTACATACATGAACAAAAAGTCATAATGGGGGCTGGAGAGATGGCTCAGCAGTTAAGAGCACTGGCTGTTCTTACAGAAGACTGGGGTTAGAATACCAGCATCTGCGGATAACAGCCATCTGTAGTTCCAGTTCCAGTTCCAGGGGATCCAATACCCTCTCTGTGCTTACATACATGCAGGCAATACATCATACATATAAGATAAAAATAAATCAAAACATTTAATTAAAAAGAAGTCATAATGAAACCACTACTTTGTACAAGTAATGCACACTAGAGAAGAAAAGGAAGAATTAGAGGGTGAGGAGGGAGGGGAAGAAAGATGGAGGAGAAAAGAAGGAGAGAAGGAAGGGAAAGGAAGGGAGAGAGGGAGGGAGGGAGGGGAGAGAAAGCGAGGAGGAACTAGAACCTTGTATTTAGCATCCCCTGGGCTCCATCCCTATTGATTCTCCAGGTAACAAGCTAACTGTTGGCTTCCAGGACTTCTGCAGCCCTGAACATGTCCTGTGTTGTGTGTCCAGCTCCCCAGCTCACTGAGGTGAGGCTCTCCTCCCTCTTTCTCTCTGCTCCCCCCATGCCTCACTTTCCCTTCTGTCTGAGATTCTGCTCACTAAGATTTATTTGGCACCAATTCTATGCCAGGTGTGCTGGTGAGCCCTGGGGACTCAAAGGTTATTAGTTCAGATCCCAGGAGTTGACATTTCCATGTGCGGTTATCAAGGTGAATGAGAGTCTGTGAGGTACTGTATGCTCAACAGGCTTCCTGCCAACATGTGGCATGTGCTGGAGTGAACCGGGTGAGGAGGGATGGAGAGGTAGGAAGGTAAGGCAGAACGTTCCAGGCTGAGAGGAGGCCGGTGGCTCAGCATGAATACAAACTTTAAATTTCCAAAAAGGGTGTGGATTTTGCTAATTTGTAGGTCAACTTCAGCTAATCTCAAATGTTGGAGTCAACTGCACTTTCTCCAAATCCATAGGCATGTCCAGCCCACTGGGTATTAGGAGAGTTTGAAGATGGTGGACTACACCCTCGTATCTTCTCTCACAATACCTCAGATATAGAGGCATACTCTTTGTCTTGACTGGAGAATTTTATAGCTGACTAAATTAAGTTTCCTAAGATTTTTTTCCCAGCGGAGGGTTTCCAAAGAGTCCTGGGGACTTGAGGAAAACATAAATTTTGAATGGGTAGGGAACTGTTGTCCCTTTTGGCCTTCCCTTCTACACCTTCATTTATCATTGCCTATTAAAGGCATAGAAGTGATCAACATGCCTGTGCATACAAGCTTCTCCAACTGGACTATGGGAACCTTGGATTGTTCAAAATTTGGACATAGATACTTGCAAAATGCAACAATTACCTAATTGTATGACATACTGAGTAACATCATGGTATCTGCAAACAACTGTGTCATTATATTGTAGAATCCCTTAAAAAAAAGATAGGAAAACAATTACTTTTGTGTATTAAGAGATGTTTTGTTGAATATGAAAGTAAGAGAAATTAGGGTAAAGAAGTAATTAGAAGACAAATTTTATAATAAAACTACAAATTCTACATCAAAATGTACTCCAACCATGTTTACTAAGGCACAGTTATTAATTTTTAAATTTTACTTTATTGTTCCTTTTATGGTCACATATACACTTAAAAATTATAAGCTGATATTTAAAAATAATAATAAAGGCGCAGAAGAGACGTATACAAATCTTGTTGAATTCTGCTTAAGCCAGCTTCCTGTATGTGTTCTGCTTTGATTATTTTTATAATAATATATAATAATTTTCCTGATCATTGAATTCCATTACTACTTCAAGGAACTGTGGGTTGATGGAGGACAGCATGATGCTGGCTTGTGACAGGTTCCCTTAAAACCAGCATCCTTTGTTATTGTTCCTTCTACTAAGTCCTTGCCCTACGCTAAGCACTTTGATAGGAGCTTTGTAAGAATAGTGTCACTTCAGCCAGGCTTGGTGGTGCGCACCTTTAATCCTAGCACTCGGGAGGCAGAGGCAGGCAGATCTTTGTGAGTTCAAGGCCAGCCTGGTCTACAGAGTGAGTTCCAGGATAGCTGGGGCTACAGGGAGACTCTGTCTCGAAAAGACCAAAAAATAAAAATAAAAAAAAGAATAGTGTCACTTAATCCTCATCCTAACTCTAAACACCACTACACCCCATCTTACAGATGAAGAAAATGAGGCTAGGAGATGTGAAACTGGCTGAAGACACCCTATCATTAAGGGAAAAAAGTCAGGTTTGGACTCTACCTGACTCTGGAGACCCGCCCTCCTGTCCCCTAGGATCAGGAGAGTCTCCCCTTTAAAAAAACTTGAAAATATCACAGGCACAATTAGTCAAATTTTCTATGTAGATTTCAGTACTTTTTCACTCAATAAGTTTTATGTTTATTATATAATTTATTAGCTATGCCTCAATACGAATAATTCTTTTTAAAGTATTTTTATTAGCATATGTAAATTATCCATAATGATGGATTTCACTGTGACATGTTCACACATGGATAGAATGTATTTTGTTTCTGTTCACCCCACTCCTCTATCCTGTCCACTCCCACTGACCCCCTTTCTCTTGCCAACTATTCTCCTACCTGCATGTCTTTTGTGTGTGTGTGAACCAATGGGTGGAACTAGGTTTGCTTACAGGACTATGGGTGAGGAGTTCTTTACAGGAGCGTGGGAACCGTACCAGTGGCCATACCACTGAAGACAGTATCAAGCCTTCTTGATGACACTTTTGTTGGACCCACCATTAAAGGCTGAGCTAACTATCATGGGGGCCAGGAAGCAGGAGCAACCAGGAGGGGATCAGCAGAGAGGAGACAGGGCCAAGCGCACCCCACTTCTTCCTTCCTGTAACCCCTCCTAAGGGTGTTCCATGTTCTCAGAACAATCTTGGGTCCATCATCTTGCCAAGGGACACAGTGATACTTGTCAGGGTTACTGAAAGGTGTGATGAGCAAGCCTGTGAAGGGCTGCTAGCATGGGGCTCAGCACAGGGAGCCTGGCTGTGTGCAAGGTCTCACTGTCTGTTTCCTCAAAGGCCAGATTGTGATGATGTCACCCATGTCAGGGGCCACCATGAAAAACGTCACTGTGAATGACAGCTTACCACTCAGAGTACATATCATGCCAGGTGGGATTACTACTTCTGCCATGTGTCCTGTGGGGCATTTCAGAGCACAGCCAGGCTGCTGTCTTCAAGGAAACCTTCACACTTCACCCAAATGGTTGTTGAGTGCAAAAAAGATTTAAACTAAGCTAGTTTAAGGAAAGCTCCTCAGGCTTGTTTTAAGCCTCACTCTGTGGTATGTTTTCACAGCAACATAAGCAGGCCAAGACAAAAGTAAAAATGACGCATAATCACCCGAGTTGCTGTGAAGACCTTGCCATGTTTTCATTACACATCCCTAGCATACAACACTGTATATATTCCATGAAATTTCAATTATATAACACACACCTTGTATAATCTTTTAAGGTTTTTTTTTTTGTCTTTTTGACACAAGGTCTCCCTGTAGCCTCAGCTGTCCTGGAACTCCCTCTGTAGACCAGGCTAGCCTGGAACTCACAAAGATCTGCCTGCCTCTGCCTCCCAAGTGCTACGATTAAAGACATGTGCCACCATGCCTGGCTATAATCTGCTTTTGAAACACTGACATTATAACATGAACACTTTCCTGACAGTAAATATTTTTGCATAAAGGCATTTGTATGCACATGTGGTACATGTACACATGATTGTTTGCACACTCATATGCAGAGGTCAGAGCTTGACCCTGAGGGTCTTTCCAGCTTCTCCCCACCTTATGTTTTGAGACGGGATCTCTCACTGACCCTGGAGCTCAGCAGTTCAGCCAAACCAGCTGGTCACTGAGCTCCACTGGTGTGCCTGCATGTACCTGTCCCCCAGCAAGTACATAGAGATGCGTACTGACCCTGGAGCTCAGCAGTTCAGCCAAACCAGCTGGTCACTGAGCTCTACCAGTGTGCCTGCATGTACCTGTCCCCCAGCAAGTGCATAGAGATGCATACTGCTGCACCCGGTTTCCATGCGGGAAGCAGGATCTGAACTCAGGTCCTCGCACTTGCACAGCAAACACTTTCCCGACTGCTCTGCCCCACATCCTCTCTTTAAAGCATTTTGATGGTAAAATTGTTTATCATTAAATGTGAGTGCCAAGATTTATTGCAAGTTTCTCCTATTTGAGCATTCATCCTTTTACCAAAACACGAGTTCCACCAACATGAACAGTCTCGTGTGTGTCTTCTGGCACCCACTTCTGCATCAGCAATCCTATAGATAAGCTCAGTGTGTCTTCTGATGCCCATTTCTGTCTATGAATGCGAAATTCTAGAAGTAGAATTTTTTTAAAATTTTAAAATGGAAATGTATATTGCCAGGCCTGGATGCACTCACCTTTAATCCTAGCACTGGGAGGCAGAGGCAGGTGGATCTCTGTGAGTGCAAGGCCAGCCTGGTCTACAGAGTGAGTTCCAGGACAGCCAGAGCTACAGGGACACCCTGTCTCAAAAAGACCCCCCAAAAAGGAAATGTATATTAAATACAGCAGAATGTATTGTCATAGTCTGACTACAGAAAGAAAATATAAAATTAGGAGAGTGAATGTCCTGAGTTTCCTAGTCTGTAAACACCTCCATCAATAAGACCTGCAGCTGAGTTTCTAGTCTGTAAGCACCTCCATCAATAAGACCTGCAGCTGAGTTTCCTAGTCTGTAAGCACATCCATCAATAAGACCTGCAGCTGAGTTTCTAGTCTGTAAGCACCTCCATCAATAAGACCTGCAGCTGAGTTTCCTAGTCTGTAAGCACCTCCATCAATAAGACCTGCAGCTGAGTTTCTAGTCTGTAATCACCTCCATCAATAAGACCTGGAGCAGAATTTCCTAGTATGTAAACATCTCCATCAATAAAACCTGGAGATGTCTTTTTGCCCCTGTGTTTTAACTCCCTCCTCACTCTCTTCTGTTACCCATGGTGACTTCGACTGAAGGCACAGAAGCCCTTGTTATTCTTTAAAAATTCATTTCAAGGGCTGGAGAGATGGCTCAGCAGTTAAGAGCTCCGACTGTTCTTGCCGAGGACCCAGGTTTGATTCCCAGCACCTGCATGGCAGCTCAGAACTGTCTTTAACTACAGTTCCAGGGGAATGTGAGGCCCTCTTCTGACCTCTGTGGCACTGCATGACATGGCTGCACAAACCTACATTCAGACAGTACACTCATACACATAAAAAATTAAAAAAATTCATTTCAAACAATTGTAAAAATTTACAGATATATGTAACATTTTGATAGATGTTTACAGTACAGAATGGCTAAATCAGGTCAGTTAACAGCAAGCAATATTCTCTCAAGTTCTTATAGTTCCTCTGGTGTGGCAAGGGCATTTAAACTCTCTTTTCAGACTGTGAAATGTAGTGCAGTCTTATTATAATCCTTGGTCTAGGCTGTAGACTCCCCAGCTTTCTCCTTCTGTGTAACAGAAACTGGAGGCTTTGTGCAGTTCATGTCTTTTTTTTTCCTATCCACCGCTCTCCTCCAGCTTCTGGGAACCAGTATACAACTTCTATGAGTTCAGCGTTCTTAGATTCAACCCAAAATTAGATCACATAATATCTGTCTTTCCATACCTGACTGTTGTGAACTCAGGTCAGTATGTCGAGGAGGTAGAAGCATGCCTATGTTCAATGCAAAGCCATTCGTAAAGGCCAGGATGAGAACGTGGCCTAGGCTTCTCCCCTTACATGAATGGATGCAACAGCATTCACTCTGGAAGCAGGGAGGGTTGTGTCCCTACGTTGGAATGGTTGGAATGAATGGACCTGAAGGACGTTGTGTTAAGTGAGATAAGCTAGACGCTTGCAATTCTTCAATGGGAATTCAGCAACACACAGACCTGTCAGCTGCTACCAGGCTCAGGCCTCCCATCTCCTTCCCTCCGTACTTCGTGGCCTTGCCCAGCTTATGAGTGCTCATCCGTTCATCCAAGCCCATTGAGCACTGCCCAGCAAATGACTACAGTTCTGTGTGGCTCCATCTCCATCTGCATTGAATGGACATGTTAGCTTCTCCCTAATTATTCTTTGAGGGTCAATGAATTAATATGTAGAAAGACTTAAAATAAGTTTGTTTGAACAAAAACACAATCAGCACCAGATGTTTAATTTTGAGAGAGAGAGAGAGAGAGAGAGAGAGAGAGAGAGAGAGAGAGAGATTGTGTTATGATCTGCATTGTTTGACAAATTAAAACACAGTTCAGTTTGATCTTTAGGAGACTTTCTAATACTGTGATTCCTGAATTGATACTGGGATTTAGAATCTGGGACTTTGGAGGCCACCTAAGGTCATGTTCACTGTGGTCTGAGTGCGTCAAAATCACCTTGAGAACTAAGGATGAATGCTGAGCCCCACCCCAGATGGACTGACCCAAACTTCCAGAGGGCAGAGACCTGAAAAATGCATTTTTAAGCAGCTCCTAGGTTATCCTTAAGCACAATAAAGTTTGGGAACTACTCGTTACAGTCTAAAATCCCAGATCTGGAGTAGAACACAGGGCATAGAAGGTTAAGCAATTCTCTGTAGATGGCAGTGGGGAAAAAGCCCATCTAGTTTGTGGAATGAAAGAATGGCTGCATCTCAGATCACCAGTGAAACACAAATGATTTCAAGGATGCTTCAGTGACACTGTGGTCCCAAGCTTTTGTGTCAGAATAAAAGAAAAATCTGAGCTCAGCTCAGGCTTCAAATGTGATTCCAGGTCTGTTGGCAGGAAGATTGATCAAAGTTCGACCTAATTGTGGTCTCTCATTGATGGGAAAAATGTGAATCCCAATGAAGAATTGATCTGAACTGAACAGAGCCACTGTGCCGTGTGCACAGCCCACCCCACAGGGCCAGGCGGCTGGGTCTTGAGGAAGACATTTCTGTTTTGTCTTAGCTATTTAATTTGACATTTGTCTTCTGGTAGAAGATTCATTATTGAGGCAACAGACAGAGATGTCTTCCTTTCAGAACCACATGAAGAAATTTTGTTTTATCTTATTTTAGGGGTGAGCGGATATGTGGGTTGACGAAAGATTTCCTGTATAATTACTTCTGAGAGAGATATTTCCATTTGAGGAAAAGCCACACAGGAAAAATGGAGTCCATTCTTAATAGTCAGACTATTCATTTTACTCAAAGATGATAACTATTTTTAAAAATGAACATAGTTGGTTCTCAAGTCCAAAAGACAGTGGTATTAGACTACCACACCCACTGATTAAATTGTATTATTAGAACAGAAGTCCAATTTTAAATAAACAAAAGAAGAGTTTCTTAAAAAAGACAGAGATACTATATTTCTTGGTAAAACACAGGATATGTTTTCTCAATGTAAAAAGTGTAAGATATTTATCCACAATTGTTATTCACACAGATAAATTACTGGAGTATACACAGTGTATGTGTATGGCCCCTTAGGAGTGCTGTCTTGTACCCTGACTTGGATCACCATGACCTGTCAGTGGCACCATTTCTTAAGAATGCACCAAAGACACATATACAGCTGGGCCTTGGTTCATACCCACAAAGGATTGCCTGTGGGGGTGCAGAAAGGACTGCACCTGTGGTCAGGATTTCCAAGAGCTTCACCCTTATTTCTATTTCCATCTCCCTTCAGACCCCTGCCTTCTTCACATCACTTCCTAACTTCTTCACATCACTTCCTACCTTTTTCACATCACTTTCTCCTTCTGCCGCCTCTGCTGTTGGCCTTTGAATGGTCATTCAGAGGTCATGTGGTTGAAATGCTCAGATTGTTTCTGTCTCCTCATTCGACAGAACTAAAAAACTCCAATTTAACCTTGAGCCCTCAAAGATTATAAGGTGGCTGAGAGATGGTTTTTAGCTTTCATTTTTGGGGTGCGAGCAGTATCTCACTATGTAACTCAGGTTGGCTTCAAACTTGTCATCTTCCTGTCTCAGCCTCCTAAGTGCCTGGGTTACAATTTTACCAGATCTCCTATCCCAAGAGACATAAAAAAGATTGTTTTTAAATTTTACATCCTTGATTTTTTATTGCACCATCAAATTAGGCTTGCTGCTTGGCCAGTTAGATCAGCCCAATAAGAGCCCCGGAGTCCTCATCCTCCCCTCAGCATGCCTGTGCACTATCCTAAATGGCATCAAGTGCTGTGTTGGTGGGAACCACTAGTTTTGTAGAGTGTTTGCCCAATAATCCCAGATAATCCATTAAATTTTCTGTCACAACATGGTCATATGACACATGGGCATATATAAAAAGTATTTAATTCTTCACCTAATGAATCCATACTTAATTGGAAAACCTTAGATTAAAATATACAGTAGAATGAAAAGAAAGAAGTGATTTTGTGGATATTTATAATGAGACATGGGATGTTCACGACAAGCCAAAATTAAACACGTTGTCTCCAGCCCTTTGAAATGCTATCTAATGTATAATGTGTTAGTAAGGCTCTGCTCTATTTAAAAAAATCATCAGAACCTGAATTATAAATCAGAAATTTAGAAATAATTTAATTTACTTTTAAATAATATATAATCTTTGTAGGGAAAAACTCTACAACAATTTATTTCTTATAGAAGAGGGTATTTGTAGTTACTTTATCATCCACTTTTTTTTCAGTAAAAGGGGAATTAAACTATTACAGGACACCTTGTTAAGTAATTATATAGTAACATCATGGTGCAATTAAATAGCCATCAGTCCCTGTAGCTAAGAAATTCCAGGTAATTATTCAAAGATAATTTAATAGGAGAATTACTGTATTCAAGCAAGGATTAGCTAGTAATCTACCTCAATTAGAGCATCCAATTAATTTCAGAACCTTGATAACAGTTGCCTTTGGCAAAACGATCCTTTCCCTTCATTTGATCCTGCATAGGCAATATTCCTTAAACATTGTATAAAATTAATTTACTTCTAAAAGCACAGTCTATTAATAGCAGTCTCCTGAGAAATTAAATAGATGCAAGAGTAACAAGGACTTCTTGCATTCAGATGCAAGAGTAACAATGGCTTCTCCCTGTCTCTGTATATTTGTACCTTCTCCCCAGCCTTCTGTGTGAACAAAAACAAGGCTGATTGAGATCCTGGTGCATCAGTTCCTGTCCTGATCACCAATAGTTGGAAAGCTTGCTAGTGTGGAGGTTTATAGAAGGCAGTTTTGTTCTCAGACTGATTAACTCACTAGACAGACATCTGTGTGAATCCTGTCCCTGTGAGTCCAGAGGAGGTGGATGGGAGTAACAAAGTGAGTGTAGACTTTGCCAGGTGGAGCTTCTTTGATGTTTCTACCAGATAACCATGGAAAACCCTCAGCTTTGGAAATGGAGAGAGAGAGAGAGAGAGAGAGAGAGAGAGAGAGAGAGAGAGAGAGAGAGAGAGAGAGAGAGAGGTTTTGATGCCCCAGGAGACAGCTACTTTTAGGACACTTCAGTTTCAGACTTTTTCTTGGCTGTAGCCCTGCAGGGTTTGGCTCACTAACAGTTCTGGGTGGCATTGCCCTTCCTGAGCCTAGGCCTGGCACTGAGCAGCAAGTGCAGTGCAGGATGCAGCCAACACCCCAGCCCAGTAGCAATCCCCCCTTCGCTGGTGGTCAGGACTCACACAAACAGGATCTTTAGCTCAGTGCTTCAGTGCTGACCTGAAAGTTGCCTATGTTGATGATAAAGGTTCACTGTGTGCAAGTCAGATATGAGACACCCGTGCCTCTGGCTGTCACTTTCAGTGCTTTGGGAGCCCCACCACACCTGCAGAAACTGGACAAATAAGCACTGTAAGGATGTCCATGGACTGTTGCAGACTTGCTGCCACCCTCCTCACTGAGCAGTCTTTGTCTCTGTGGCTACCTCACAACCTTTAGTTTACTTGGGAAAACGATGCTTCGTGGTCTGCTGTGGTTCCAAGCACCATAGGAGGCTGCTTCTGGTATTTTCCTGAGTAACACTTTGCAACTTCAGGCAACAAGGCCCCAGTCCAGCTCAGGATTCTGAGACCCCAGCCACGCCCACCCTCATCCTCTAGAGGAAGGGGCAGCAATGGCTGTTGGAGGTTATTGGGCTTGAAGTGTGCTGCTCAGATGAGCTGAGGCAGGGTCATGCATGTGCTGAGCCAGTTCTGTTTTTAATGGACCTATATGTGTAGATCCATAGCTACAGTTAGATATAGAAGATGACTAGATAAAGATGTTGACAGATGATAGATATGAACAGATGACATATAGATACATATTAATCTATGATAGCTAGATATAGAGGACAGATGATAGATTAGTTTGATAGGTAAATAATACTGGCTTGCATGCAGTTAAATTCTTACCATTGGGATAGGTAACTATGTAGTTAATCCATTCTTTGTGTTTAGTTTGCCAAATTTCCAGTAATTCTGTAGTTTAAAGTTTGCTCCACAGAATACAATGCCACACCCTCCCTCATTGATCAATTTTCTACACGCTGAAGAATAAGCTGCCAACAACAACATCTGTATAATACATAGCAAATATTTTAAAGTGCCACATTAAGTAATTATACACTTCCTAATAATTCACTGTTTTGGTCAGGTTTCAAAGTTTGGAAATTCATATGAAAAAACTTGTTCGGTCATGTTCATGGTTTTCTCTTTTATTAGTTAACCTCCAGCCCGACTTTGAACTTGTGGCTTCTAGGTAAAGAATGAAAAATAAGTTTAGCACTATTTGGTATTGGCCATGAAACAGGACAGATGACACTCAGGGTGTACAGAACCCTAGGTGTCTGGCCCTTACTTGGCTCGAAGTATATGTATTATATGATTGAACCTTTTGCCTTTTTCCCTAAGTTGTATTCTTTTATGTTTTTGTTTGTTGTTGAGTGGCTTTCTCTATCACTCTCCACTTACTTTTTGAGACACGGCCTCTCATGGATTCTGGGGTGCACTGATTTGCAACCAGTCAGCTCCTGTTTTTATATCCCAGTACTAGGATGCCCAGCTTTTTACTTGTGTGTTTGAAATCCAAAATCAGGTCAGCAAGTACTTTACTGACTGAGCCATCCTCCAAGCCTCTTAATTTTTAGGTGTCTAGAACATTAAATAGATGCAAGAGTAACAAGGACTTCTTGCATTCAGAGGCAAGAGTAACAAACTGCTAATTTAGTAAAGCTATATTTACCACTAGACCAACACATCATTTTCCTTGTTATATTGTTGTGAACCAGAAGGAAATATTAGAGTTTATAAAGCAAATAAGCAGTGAAATGAGAACCCAACTTCAGTGCTCTCTATCTCAGTTCATTGGGTTTGGAAAAGATAGATAGATAGATAGATAGATAGATAGATAGATAGATAGATAGATGATAGATAGATGATAGATGACAGATAGAAAGTATGAATGAATGAATATTAAGCCATCAAAGACAAGTTAATGATATTCCCCTCCACAAAGGAGTTTGACATAAAGCATGTTGAAACCCAAGATAAACCTACAGATCTTTCTTTGTGATTTTTGTGTCAGCATTACTGTATTAGTCACTTTTCTGCCACTGAGACAAAATAACTTCACAAAAACAACTTAAGGGAGAAAGGGTTTATTTCGGCTCACAGTTCCTGATGGAAGGAGTCCATCAGGGCAGGGAAGGTGTGATGGTTAATCCTG
Source organism: Rhizomys pruinosus (assembly GCA_009823505.1). Taxonomy (NCBI): domain Eukaryota; kingdom Metazoa; phylum Chordata; class Mammalia; order Rodentia; family Spalacidae; genus Rhizomys; species Rhizomys pruinosus. The sequence goes on from VZQC01014822.1 coordinate 2,471,403, forward strand.
TGTGTCAACTTCACTGGACTAAGGAACAAATAAGAGAAATGGGATGTTTGGATCAGACCACTTCAACCCAGATGGCCCACCCCAAATGTGGGCGTTACCTTCTGCTGGCAGGCAGTATAAAAGGCCACAGCAGAAGGAGCTGGTCCCTTTTCTCCTGCGGCTTGACTCTCTCATCTGGTGAGTTTGTCTTGCTGCTGTGATCAACCTTTCAGATCCCAGCGTGTACTGAGACTGGCAGATCTCCTGGAACCCATTCAGGCCTTCAGCACCAGATTGGAATTACTGAGACATCCAGCCTTGTGGACTGAGTAGTTCCCTGGATTCTCTTGGCCTTTCCAGTGTGGTGCAGCTACATTGGACTCTTGAACTCTGTCACGTGAGCAAATCAATAAATTGTATATAGCTATATATTCGTCCTGGTACTTCTGTTTCTTTAGAGAACCCTGACTAATACAGATTTTGGTACCGAGAGTGGGGTGGTTCTAGAGAAACAGAATTGAAAGGATGAATTTCTTTAGTGGGCTTGGTAGTTTCTGGAGCCAGTTCTCCAACCCAGTGAAGCCTAGAGTTACTGAAGGCTCTCCTGGTGGCACGAAGAGGAATGATAATCCTTGGTGCAGACTATTTGATGTAATTATGAAGATAGATCCATTTGACTCACCTAACTTACCTCTTGTGAGAAGCAAGGAATTTAGTGACTCTATATATAAAACGTTCAAGAAATTGTGGAAAAATCAGGAAAATAATGATGTTGCCTGGTTGCTCTTAGCATGTCTGGTTAAAGTGATAGAGGAAAACAAGGAGCTCAGTGATAAAAATGACCAGCTCCGGATTTGAAACAACAGTTTAAAGGTTTCCAAGTGTGCACTGGAAGAGAATCTTCTCTCCAGCAGCCAAAGAGCTAAAGTGGCAGAAAATCAAGCTGGAGCCCTTATTATACGTTTGGCTGATTTACAATGCAAATTTAATTCCCAGCCATGAAAAGTGTCAGCAGTTAAAGTGAGAGCACTGGTGGGGAAAGGGTGGAACCCTGAAACTTGGGATGGAGATGTGTGGGAGAACCATTGGAACAGGAAAAAGGCTCTTCGACAGGTCCAGGCTGCAGTGCACGGCTGCTCTGCCCCTCGGCAATATGATCCAGCGACCCATGGTGCTTGAGGTATCAGTGGCAGATAGAGATGCTGTCTGGAGTCTCTGGCAGGCTCCCATAGGGGAATCACAGCGGAGGCCCTTGGGATTTTGGAGCAAGGTCGACCTTCATCTGCAAACAACTATTCTCCTTTTGAAAGACAGCTCTTAGCCTGCTATTGGGCCTTAGTGGAAACTGAACATTTGACAATGGGCCACCAAGTCACCATGCGACCTGAGCTGCCCATCAGGAGCTGGGTGTTATCTGAACTCACCAGGCATAAAGTAGGATGTGCACAGCAACAGTCCATTTCAAATGGAAGTGGTACATACGTGACAGGGCCCGGGCAGGCCCCGAGGGACAAGCAAGTTACATGAAGAAGTTGCCCAAATGCCTATGGTCCCACTCCTGTTACAATGCCTCTGTGTTAAGCATGCACCTATGGCTTCATGGGGTTGCCCTATGATCAGTTGACTGAGGAAGAGAAGACTAGGGCCTGGTTTACTGATGGTTCTGCATGCTATGCAGGCACCACCCAGAGGTGGGATAGCTGCAGCATTACAGAGCCTATTTCTGAGAACAACTCTAAAGGACACTGGTGAAGGAAAGTCTTCACAGTGTAGCAGAACTTCGGGCAGTGCACATGGTTGTGCATTTTGCCTGGAAGGAGAATGGCCAGAGGTTCGATTATATATGATTCATGGGCTGTAGCCAATGGTTTGGCTGGATGGTCAGGGACTTGGAAGGAGCATGACTGGAAAATTGGTGAGAAAGACATTTGGGGAAGAAGTATGTGGATAGAGCTCTCTGAATGGTCAAAGATGTGAAGATACTTGTGTTTCATGTAAATGCTCATCAAAAGGTATCTCAGCAGAGGATGAGTTTAATAACAAGTAGATCGGATGACTCATTCTGTGGATAGTCAGCCTCTTTCTCCAGCTATCCCGTGTTGTTGAATGGGCCAGTGAACAAAGTGGTCATGGTGGCAAAGATGGAGGTTATGCATGGGCTCGACAGCATGGAATTCAACTCACCAAGGCTGATCTGGGCCAGCTGCTGCGAGTGCCAGATTTGCCAAGCAGCAGAGACCAACATTGAGCCCCCGATATGGTGCTATTCCCCGGGGTGACCAGCCGCAACCTGGTGGCAGGACATACACTTGGACCACTTCCATCATGGAGGGGACAGTGTTTTGTCCTTAAAGGAATAGATACTTATTCTGGTTATGATTTTGCTTTCCTGCACGTAATGCTTCTGCCAAAACTACCATCCAGGGAACTTACAGAATTACAGAATGCCTTATCCACCATCATGGTATTCCTCACAGCATTGCTTCTCACTTCACAGCCAAAGAAGTGTGACTGTGGCCCATGGTCATGGTATCCTACTGGTCTTACACATGTTCCCTACCACCCAGAAGCAGCTGGCTTGATAGAACGATGGAATGGCCTCTTGAAGACACAGTTACAGTGCCAATTAGGTAGCAATATCCTGGAGGCTGGGGCAAGGTTCTCCAGCAAGCAATATGCTTTGAATCAGCGTCCACTATAAGGTACTGTTTCTCTCTATAGCCGAATTCATGGGTCCAGGAACCAAGGGGTGGAAGTGGAATGATTCCACATCCTATCACCCCTAGTGACCCAGTAGGAAAATTTTTGCTGTCCTGTACCCACGACCCTTGCATTCTCTGGTCTAGATGATTTGGCTCCAATGGGGGGAGTGCCTTTTGCCAGGAGATACAGTAAATGTTCCATTGAACTGGAAGCTAAGTTTCCCCCTGGCCACTTCGGGCTACTACTGCCTTTAAGCCAACAGGCTAAGGAAAGGAAACAGTAGTAGGGGAGTGATTGATCCAGACTACCAGGGGGAAATGGGACTGTTTTCTCCACAATGGGGGCAAGGAAGATTTAGGATCTGGAAGGCAGGAGATGCTGTAGGGGCCTTCTGTTGCGACCATGGGGGTTGTCCTATGATTAGGGTCAATGGAAACTCCAACAACCCAAACCAGCAGAAACATAAATGGCCCAGACCCTTCAGGATGAGTTATGGGTCACTCGCTCCAGAAAAGCAGCCAAACCTGCAGAGTGCTTCTGATGGTTGGAGGAAAAATAGCAGTAGATGGCGACATACGTAGAAGAAGGTAGGTACGTCATAAAGTAGTCAGCTTGAGGCCACGGGACCAGTTTGCAGAAATCGTGGATTAAAATAGATATTAACTTTTGTCATTTGGTTAAGAATGTGCTGTTCATAGGTATATATATATATAGTAAGAGCGATACTTGTGGTGTTTGACTCTTGTGAATGGGCAACTGAGATAAGTTAAAGTGTTTGATATTTAGGTATTAGAACTGGAAAGGACTAAATGTTCCTCAAGGACATTACCACCTACTCTAAGAGATAATGCTTGCTATTGCCATGAGACACTTATAACATGTTAGGTGGTATTATGCCGCTGCCATTGTTTGCAACTGACATTATAAGCAAACATAAGGAAAAGCATTTATTGGGTGTCAAGTTGACAAGGGATCTGGACTTGTGATGGTTATTCCTGGGTGTCAACTTGACTAACTAAGGAACAAATAAGAGAAAAGGGATGTTTGGATGGACCACCTCAACCCGGATGGCCCACCCCAAATGTGGGCGTGTTACCTTCTTCTGCCGGCAGGCAGTAATAAAAGGCCAGGGCAGTAAGGAGCTGGTCCTCTTTTCTCCTGAGGCTTTGCCTCTCTCATCTGGTGAGTTTGTCTTGCTGCGTTGATCAAGTATTTCGAGATCCCAGCGTTGTACTGTACGTGGCAATCTCTGGAATTTCATTCGGGCCTTCAGCACTAGATTGGGCTACTGAGACATCCAGCCTTGCGGATTAGAGCAGTTCCTGGATTCTCTTGGCTTTCCAGTGTGGTGCAGCTACTGTTGGACTCCTTGAAGTCTGTCACTTGACCAAATCAATAAATTGTATATACTGACTAATACAGAAGGCGTGACAGCAGGAGCAGTAGGCAGACTGATCACATTTCATGTATACTCAGGAAGCACAGAGAATAAACAGGAAGTCTCAAAGCTGGCCCACACTCCCTCAGAGACCCACTTCCTGAGATAGGATCTAACCTCCTGAAGGTTCCACAATGCTACCATGTGGAGAACAAGTGTTCAAGCACCCAAGCCCATGGAGCACTGTGCTGGATGGCTTTAGTGTCAACTTGACACACCTGGGTTGAGGGACCTCAAGTTGGGGAATTGGACTCCATTGGATGGCCTGTGGCCACATCTGGGAGTATTGTCTTGATGGCGATCATGTGGGAGGGCCCACCACAATGAGTAGTGCCACCCTGGGCAGGTTTTGTGTACTGTATAAAGAAAGGCGGGCTGGGCATGAGCCAGGGGATCAAGCCAGTAAGACAGCCTCCTCCATGGCTTGCTTCAGCTCCTGCCTCGGGCTTCCCTGATGATGGAACTGTGACCCAGGAGATGTGAGCTGAATAAACCCTTTCCTCCCAAGTTAGTGTGTCAGTGTGTTTTGTCACAGCAATGATAGACAAACCGGACAGAAATTGGTACCAGGAGTGGGGTATTGCTGTGACAGACCTGACCTTGGTGTTTTGGGGAAGGATTGTGGAAGCATTTGAACTTTGGGTGGGAAGATCATTGAATGCCAAGAATATTGCTGTGGAGCTTGGAGCAGTTTTGCTGAAGGATTTGTAGAAGTGGAGGCCTGGCTTGTGAAGTTTCTAGTTTTAAAAGGGGAAAAGAGATCATCGACTGTGTAATGTGTGGTTTCTGGTCAGCTGGGGCTGAAGAATCAGCTGTAAGTAACAAGAGACCAGAAACCTGAAGTGAAATCTTTGGTTGTACTGAGACAATGATGCTGGTTAGCTGGGACTGAAAAATCACTGTAAGTAACAAGAGCACCAGCATAGTGGTGAAATCTTCTGGGAGAGTGTTCTTCTCAGGGTCAGCACACAGAAGCTGTGTGGTCCAGAAGGGGCCTGAGACTCCATCTTGAGCCAGAATAGGGCTCGGTAACATGTAAGAGTCTCCTAGATGGTTTCGGTGTGAGAATTGAGGGGGTCACAAGAGCAGCCGAGGCCTTGGCACTGTGGATAGTCAGGAAAAACCATTGGTGGAAGTGCACCTCTGGTTGCAGTGAAGACCCCAGGTATTGCAGGGGTTCATGGAGAGAAGCGGAGGCTTTGCACCCAGGAGAGGTCAGAAGAGACCATTGGTGAAGGTGTCCTCAGTTTCAGTGGCAACCCCATGTTTTGGAGATGTCAGGACCTTGGGAGGACCACCAAGAGCAGCGGCAGTTGTGGAATGGAGTCAGCCCTGGGCCTGCGAGATGAACTGTGTGTGCCACGGATGGCAGAGCAGAGAAGGGAGCGTGCCAAAACCCTTGGAGCCCAGAAGATCGTGAGTGAGTTCACAGGTATCCAGCCTTGAGCTACTTGCTGGAACTTAGTTTTGTTTGGAGAGTGCCTGGATTTTCTTACCCTTTGAAATAAGACAAACGTGTTTTTGGATTTTACAGCTGCCCAAAGTTAAGAGACTTTGTAATATAGACGGAAATTTTAAGCATTGTGGNAGCTTAATATGTCTTCTGGTACTTGTATGCAGCTATTGATCTGGCCCATGCTTTCTTCCAATACCTGTTCATACGGACCACCAGAAGCAATTTTCTTTCACCTGGCAAGGCCAACAGTATAAATTTACTGTCTTACCTCAGGGGTATGTTAACTTTCCAACCTTGTGCCATAACTTAGTTAGAAGGGATCTTGATCTCCTGACTCTGCCACAAAATATCACACTGCTCCACTATATTGATGATGTTATGTTGATAGGACCCAGTGAACAGGAGGTAGCAAGCTAGTCTAGACTTGTTGGTAAAGCCTATGTGCATGAGAGGATGGGAAATAGATCCAACTAAAATTCAAGGGCCATCTAACTTGGTAAAGTTTCTAGGAGTTCAGTGGTGTGGAGCAGGCAGAAACATTCCTTCTAAGGTAAAGAATATGTTGTTGCACCTGGCCCTTCTCTCCACCAAGAAAGAAGCACAACGTTGGGTGGGCCTTTGGATTCTGGAGGGAGCACATTCCTCATCTGGGTGTGTTACTACGACCCATATACCAGGTGATGGAAGGCAGCAAAACTTTGAGTGGGGCTTGGAACAGGAAAAGGCTCTTCGACAGGTCCAGGCTGCAGTGCAACCTGCTCTGCCCCCTCGGCCATATGATCCAGCTGACCCAATGGTGCTTGAGGTCTCAGTGGCAGATAGAGATGCCTTCTGGAATCTGTGGCAGGATCCCATATGGGAATCACAGCGGAGGCCCGGGCGGAGTTTGGAGCAAGGCGCGACCTTCATCTGCAAACAACTATTCTCCTCTTGAAAGACAGCTCTTAGCCTGCTATTGGGCCTTAGTGGGAAACTGAACGTTTGACAATGGGCCACCAAGTCACCCTGCGACCTGAGCTGCCCCTCATGAGCTGGGTGTTATCTAAACCACCAGACCATAAAGTAGAACATGCACAGCAACAGTCCATTTTCAAATGGAAGTGTACATACGTGACAGGGCCCGGGCAGGCCATGAGGGCACAAGCAAGTTACCTGAAGAAGTTGCCCAAATGCCTATGGTTCCCACCCTGTTACAATGCCTCCTGTATTTAAGCACGCACCTCTGGCTTCATGGGTTTGCCCTATGATCAGTTGACTGGGAAGAGAAGACTAGGGCCTGTTTTACTGATGGTTCTGCATGGTATGCATGCACCACCCAGAGGTGGGATAGCCTGCAGCATTACAGCCAAATTTATTTCTGAATAACACTCAGTTCTGGCGCTCTATCTTAGTGCTTCACTCCTTGCGCAGAGATCATAGGAAGGACACTGGCTTGAAGGAAAGTTCTTCACGCGATCTTAGGACAGCTGGGGCCTTGTGGCGTATTCTACGTCCAGTAACTTCGGGCAGGCACATGGTTTTGCATTTTGCCTGGAAGGAGATATGGCCAGAGGTTCAAATATATTTATTCATGGGCTGTAGCCAATGGTTTGGCTGGATGGTCAGGGACTTGGAAAGGGCATGACTGGAAAATTGGTGGAAAAGACATTTGGAGAAGAAGTATCTGGATAGAGCTCTCTGAATGGTCCAAGGATGTGTAAAGATACTTGTGTTCATGTAAATGCTCTTCAAAAGGTTATCTCAGCAGAGGATGAGTTTAATAATCAAGTCGATCGGATGACTCATTCTGTAGATAGTCAGCCTCTTTCTCCAGCTATCCCTGTTTGCTCAATGGTCCCAGAACAAAGTGGTCATGGTGGAAGAGATGGAGGTTATGCATTGGCTCAACAGCATGGAATTCCACTCACAAGGCTGATCTGGCGACCGCTGCTGCGCGTGCCCAGATTTGCCCACAGCAGAAGGAGAGGGACCAACATTTGAGCCCCCGATATGGTGCTGTTCCCCCGGGGTGACCAGCCAGCAAGCAGGTTGACTACATACATTGGACCACTTCCATTATGGAAGGGACAGTGTTTTGTCCTTAAAGGAATACTTATTCTGGTTATAGATTTTCCTATCCTGCACAGAATGCTTCTCCCAAAACTACCACCCAGGGACTACCACCCAGGGACTTACAGAATGCCTTATTCCACCATCATGCGTATTCCTCACAACATGGCTTCTGACCAAGGAACTCATCCTTCACAGCCAAAGAAGTGTGACTCTGGGCCCATGGTCATGGTATCCTTTTCCACTGGTTCTTTACCATGTTCCCTACCATCCAGAAGCAGCTGGCTTGCTAGAACGATGGATGGCTCTTGAAGACACAGTTACAGTGCAATTAGGTAGCAATATCCTGGTGGGCTGGGGCAAGGTTCTCCAGCAAGCAGCTATGCTTTGAATCAGTGTCCACTAAATGGTACTGTTTCTCTCCTTACTAAGCCCAGTGAATTCATGGGTCCAGGAACCAAAAGGTGGAAGTGATTCTACTCACTATCAACCCTAGTGACCAAGTAGGAAAATTTTTGCTTCCTTTACCCACGACCTTGCATTCTTTTTTTTTTTTTTTTGATGGTCTTAGATTTTTTTTGGCTCCAATGGGGGGAGTGCTTTGCCAGGAGATACAGAAAATGTTCCATTGAACTGGAAGCTATGACTTCCCCCTGGCCACTTCGGGCTACTACTGCCTTTAAGCCAACAAGCTAAGGAAGGCACTAACAGTAGTAGGAGGAGTGTTTGATCCAGACTACCAGGGGGGGGAATTGGACTTTTTCTCCACAATGAGGGCAAGGAAGATTATGTCTGGAATGGAAGAGATGCTGTAGGGTGCCTTATGGTGCTACCATCTATTAGACGTCGTTTTCAGCTAATGTTATGTTCATCCCAAAAGGAAGTCGTTGCTATCTATTGAGTGAAGTTTAGGGCCCCGCCTTTCCTCATTGAGCATTCTGGTTGCTATATGCTCGGGAATATTTATTAGTAGGTGCTTGCAGGGGCTCCTGCCTTACCATGGATATGATTACGGTCAATGGAAACTTTCCAAAAACAACCCAAACCAGAAAGGACTGCAATTCTACAATCGAATGGAGGCTCGCCAGGATCCCTTCAGGGGATTGCAGTTAACGAGTGGGTCACTTAAGCTGCTCCAGGAAAAGCGCACCCGCTAACGTAACTTTGCAAGAGGATCCTTGGGTTGACTTGCTAGATGGTGAGGAGCAGGAAAAATAGCACATTAGTTGATGAGGAGCGACACCATGCTGCAATAGAAAGATAGAGACTAATCGCAGTGTACGTTGCATCATACCTACATTAATGCAAGCTTGAAGTTAGGCCCAACCGCGGACCGCCACAAGTGGTTGTCAGAAGTATCGTGGCCGGATTATAGTAGATATTAACTTTTGTCACTATTTGGTTAAAATGTGGTCTTGTTCATAAGTTATATATATATATTAAGCGCGATACTTTGTGTGTTTGTCACTTTTGAATGTGCAATGAATACGTTAAGATGTGGGTCATGATTTTAGGTTATTAGATTCTGAAGGACTAAATCGTTCCGCAAGGACTATACCACCCTACTCTAGATATAATGCTTTGATATTCGACATGCGACAATCTTATAAACATGTATAGGTCTGGTACGTATTTATGCTTGCCATTGTTTGCAACTGACATATTAAGCATAACATAAGGAAAAGGCATTTATTGGGTGTCAAGTTGACAAGGTGGTTTGTTGATTGTTATGGTTAATCCTGTGTGTCAACTTGACGTAGACGAGATGGAAATCACAATAAGAGAAAGGGATGTTTGGATTGGACCCACTCAACCGGATGGCCCACCAGGGAGCCCAAATGTGGGCGTGATCCCACTGTCTTGCCGGGCAGGGGCAGTATCATAGAAGGCCAAGGGCGTAAGGTTAGCGTGGTCCTCGTTTCTCCTGTGGCTTGCCTCACTCATCTGGGTGAGTTTTTTGTCGGGTCTGACTGTGATCAAGATTACGATCGCAGCGTCTTGTACGATGTGACGAACCTGCAGACTCTCCTGGAATTCATTCTGGGTCCTGGTCAGCACTGAGAGTTGTGGGACTACTGAGACATCCAGCCTTGCGGACTTAAGCAGTTCCGGTTCTACTTTGGCCGGTTCCGGTGTGAGCTATGTTTGGAATTCCTTGAACTCTGTCACTTGTGACCACATCAATAAATTGTATATCTGACTAAGGACAGAAGGCGTGACAGAGGAGCAGTAGGCAGACTGATCACAATTTCATGTATACTGCAGGAAGACATAGAAGATAGAAAGTCCAGGGGATAAGTCTCAAAAAAGCTGGCCCGCCACTCGCCTCAGAGACACTTCCCGACAGATCTCGATCCGGGTAACCTCATGAAGGTTCCACAATCTACATCGTGGGGAAACAAAGTGTTCAAGCACCACAAGCCCATAGAGCACTGTGCTGGATAAGCTTTAGGTCAACTTGAAAACATGGGTGAGGGAGCCTCATAGTTGGGGGAATTGGCTTATTGGATGGCCTGTGGCCACATCGTGTGGAGTATTGTCTTGAGTCGAGTGTGAAGGGCCAGCCACTGATGGTACCACCCCTGGATAGGTTGTTTGTACGTGAAGAATACAGAAGAGCATGGGCCTTGGGGGGTCAAGCCAGTAAGCACATGTAATCCATGGCCTTTGCCTCTGCTCTGCTCCAGTATTCCTGCCCGAGTCCTCTTGGGCCCCTAGTGATGAACTGTGACCAGGAGGATTGAGCTGAATAAACCCTTTCCTCCCAAGTAGTGTCAGAGTGTTTTGTCACAGCAATGATAGACAAACCAGGACAGAAATTGGTACCAGGAGAGGGGTATTGCTGTGACAGACCTGACCTTGGTGTTTTGGGGAGATTGTGAAGCATTATGGAACTTTTGGGGCTGGGAAGATCATTGAATATCTAAAAGTTGATTGCTGTGGAGCTTGGAGGAGTTTTGCTGAAGGATTTGTAGAAGATGGAGGCCTGGCTTGTGAAGTTTCCAGTTAGTTTTTAAAAGGGGAACAGAGATCATCAGTGATCGTGTGTAATCTGTGGATTCTGGTGAGCTGGGCTGGACAAGAATCAGTTGTACGTAAACAAGAGACCATAAAAGAAACCTGAAGTGAAAATCTTTGTTAGTACTGGCAAAATTGATGCTGGTTAGCTTGGGAGGCAGGAACTGAATAAGAATTCAGCATGTAAGTACACCAGAGGCACCAGGCATCCTGTGGATGAACTTCTTTTCTTTTGGGAAGAGTTTCTTCAGGGTCAGCACACCAGAAGCTGTGGCGCCCCAAAGAAGGGGTCGTCATACTGAGAGTTTCCCACGTTGACTCCATCTTGAGCCAGGAACATAGGGCTCGGCTTGGTTATTGGTCCTTCCACTTTTTACTGGGGCTGAAACCAAAAGGACTACCGATACTAGGGAATCTATTGCAAGAGTTGACGCCAAAGAAACGTGTCAAGACGGTCAGGAGTGGAGCACTGGAGATATGGTGAGCGCGCTTCTCCCTGGCGATGGGGTAGATGTTGTGGCGCGCCGTACATAACTGCGGCCCTACGGGTGCTGAATAGTCATTTGATGGAGCGCCGCCTAATCCGTGACCTCGGTACAGATGAGCAGACGCGGCTTGGCACTGTGATTTCCCCGCGAGGTCAAGGGCAATCAACAATAACCCATTGGGGTGGAAGTTGCACCCTCGGTTGACGTTGGAAGACCCAGGATTTGCCCCCGACGAGGTATCCGGATGAGAACAAGCGTGAGGCTTGCCCACCACCACTCTCAGAGAATTGGTCAGAAGGATTAGAGACAGATAATCCGAGAATAGAGGACCTCATTGGTGAAACGGTGTTGCTCACCCCTTCGTAACCCCGTTTCAGTCGTGCTCAATCCCCAGTTGTTTTTTTTGGACGATAGATGCGGGACCTTGGGGATCACGACACCCAAGAGGCAGCGTCAGGAGGATGTAGTGATACGGCGTTTCGAATTGTGATGCCATGTGGACAGCACTACTGGGCCTGCGAGATGAAATCCTGTGTGCGCTTATGCCACGGATGGGCAGATGCATGAGAAACGGGGAGCTTTGTTCCCAAACCCCTTTGGTGCCCAGAAGCTCGTGAGTGAGTCCCAGCGGTAATACCTATTCCAGCCTTAGCTACTTGCAGTAGGCGGGATCGTAGCAAGCTTAAGGAGTTAGATAGTTGAATAGAGATGATAAAGCGTGGATGCCTGATTCTTCCCTTTGAATAAGAAAGTAGTACTTTGGTTTTGGTAGTTCTAGCGCCAGCGCTGCGCAAAGCAGTCCTAGAATCGAGACTTTTACTAGACGTGGGAAGTAGACGTTGGTCAGAAGTGACATACGTGCACACTGGGATTCCCCGGATTTATTGTCACATCGATTGTGGAGAAGGGAGAAAGGACATGTCGCGGGGCGGCTGAGGAGTCAGCTAGGAGAGAGGTGTACTCGTTCCGTGAACTTTTAAGTGTTTGGACATTTTAAGGACTGTGGGGCTTTTAAGGTTGTACTGTCTTAGGTTGTGATTAATGTTAACATCATACTTTGGGGATAAGAACTGGAAAGGTGGTGGTTTAATAGTGATGTGTTTTGTGTGTCAAGTTGACAAGGGGTCAATTGTGCTGGATAGCTTTAGTGTCAACTTGACACACCTGGGTTGAGGGAGCCTCAGTTGGGGAATTGGCTCCATTGGATTGGCCTGTGGCCACATCCGTGGAGTATTGTCCTGATGGTCGAGCAGTGTGGGAGGGCCCAGCCCACAGTGAGTAGTGCCACCCTGGGCAGCTTGTTGTGTACTGTATAAGATGGTGGGCTGGGCATGAGCCAGGGGATCAAGCCAGTAAGCAGCACTCCTCCATGGCCTGTGCTTCAGCTCCTGCCTCCAGGTTCCTGCCCTGAGCTCCTGCCTTGGGCTCCCTGAGTGATGAACTGTGACCCAGGAGATATGAGCTGAATAAACCTTTTCCTCCCCAAGTTGGTGTCAGAATGTTTTGTCACAGCAATGATAGACAAACCAGGACAAGCACATTTCACAACAATCAATTATTGTCAGTGCTCTCCATGTAGTGTTATGGTCCTGTTGACACTCAGAGTTGAATCATATATCGATCAGGCCGTTATTCACTATATCCTCCACACAGATGCCCAAGGGAAACAAGCCGGTAAGTCTCAAGAACGCAGAAGGCGGTTGTAATCCACTCTCTGTACCTCTTACTACTGTCCTGATAACCATAGATAGCTTCAGGAGGTCATTATTCTTTAGAATTAAAATTGTAGATTTGCTTCCTGCTCAAGTCACACAACTCTATTATTCTAACATTTTAGGAAAATCCTCCAGAAGCCTTAATAAAAACTCCTAAAAGCTCATGGATTTTCCAGTGCTAGCCACTCCCCTGTGTCTCTTAAATAAAGAAGCCCATCATTGATTAATGAAAAGCTGAGTTATTTTGTTATTAATATGATCTCCTGGGCAGGCCCATAATCACAACTAGAAGGCTAGACTCAACCTCATACCCAGATAAATGACCTGAAAACCAACAAACCCCACAAGCGGATCTTCATCATGTCCAATCTGATAATCCATGATCAATGCTTGCCAGAGGTAATCAGAGCCCAGGCCCTTTCAGATTTTGAGTTTCCTGGCTTATTAAAAAGGCTTCTATAAATAAAAAAAATTTTAAAAAGGGGGCTGGAGAGATGGCCTAGTGGTTAAGAGCGCTGACTGCTCTTGCAGAGGACCTGGGTTCAATCCCCAGCACCCACATGATGGATGAAAACCATTTTTAACTCCAGTTCTAGAGGAATCCGACACCTTTTTCTGACCTCCGTGGCATTTCACGACATGGGTGCACAAACCTACATGCAGAGAGTACATTCATACACATACTAAAATAAATAAAAAATTTAAAAAATGCTTCTAGCAGAGCAGTCGAAGTCACATCACAGTCAAGTGATTATGCCTAACACCTTTGTGCTGCCAATGCCTACTTAAAATACAATGGTGTGTAATTTCTCCATACAACTCTATCTAGAAGTGGACTATCTTCAGGGTCCTCTGAACAGTTTGACATGATTCCTGGACCCTCTGCCTTCTCTCTGACCTCTTGAAGTATCTCTTCAACTGACTGAGTCAGCCAGCTGCTGCCCCCTCTGGGTGAGCATGCAGTCACTGAGTCCACCTCATCGCCGCAGCACCCAGGTGTGTCTAACTACTGGTGACACAAAACCAAAATACCCAATCCCAGATAGGAGAGACAGCAGATACAGGAGCTTGCCACCGAGTTGGAGAGCTCAGCAGATACAGGAGCTTGCCACCAAGCCTCCGGACCCAGGCTTCACTCCTGCAACCCACACAGGTAAAGGATCCACACTGGCAGGCTGTTCTCTGCCTTGAACGTGCATGTGGTGACACACACCACCCTCCACATAGACAAACAAACAAAATGTAATGAAAATTAAAAGAAATTACCCAAACTCTACCCCAACATTGTTCTTGTTAAAAGTGTCTTATTAAAGGATGCCTGGGGACTGGAGAGTTGGCTCATTGGTTAAGAGCACTGTGCTCTTGCAGAGGATTGGATTTGAGTCTCAGCACCCATGTGGTGGCTAACAATAATCCTGACTGTAGGTAAAAGGAAACCACCTGTGGCTTCTTTTGCTAAATTACCTGCTTGTCTGTTTACACAGAAACCTGGCCTTAGGTGGGATTTGTCCACATTGGCAAACTCCTGACCTGACACTGCCTTGGGAGTAAAGGCAGTCACGAGTTCTCAAACTCTGATGTTACAGAACATGAGGCACGGGATGTGAAACCTGGCCCTGAGATATGATGTCACTCTGCTATAAAAACAGAAATCTGTGGACTAATAAACGGATTTTCCCTTTCACCATCATCTGGGGGAGTCCCCAGATTCATTAACTTCGGATGCATGAACTCGACCCTTTTGGTCCAGGGCTCAGGGTTTTGCTTGGGAAATGGTCTCTCTGCAGAGCACCAGCCTGGAAAGTGTGGGTTGGTTTGGCTAGCTGGTTTTTACTGGACAGAGGCCTGCAGCTGGCCACCAGTCTGTGTGACCTGGGGGTGTGGATCCCCGACAGGTGGGTTTTGTTCGGCCATAGAAGGGCAGTGGTAGATGCACAAGGCCAAAATCCTGAGTCAGGATGAGTAAGCTGGGCCAGGCTGGGCTGTGAAATTTCCACAGCCAGCTGAAGCTTTGTGCTTTAGCTTCAGCTCCCGGGAGGGAGAAGCTGCTGGCGGCTTCTTCTCCCCCACCCCCCCCCCCGATTCTGCAGGTGCCGTGAGACCGTCACCTAACTCCAGTTTCAGGAGATCCAACACCCTCTTCCATCCTCTAAGGACATTGCACGACACGGGTGCACTTACATACATGCAAGCGAAGCACTCAGACACATAAAAATAATAAGTAAAAATAAAAGATGCATGTGATTACATAGAAAAGCAGCAAAACACTTAATTCATTCACATCGTTCAGAAGAAACCTTCCGGAGACACAGCCTTCTGTTTACGTTCTTGTGGTGGTTGATCACAATGGCCACCTTGATGGGGTGTAGAATCACCATGGAAACAAAAAGTTGGGCATGCCTGTAAAGGAGTTTCTAGACTTGGTTAACTGAGCTGGAAAGACCCAGCCTTTCAAACGCGAATGGTGATCTTCCATTGCTGCGGTAACCAACAGACTGGAAGGAGAAAGCAGCTACGCCAGCACTCATCCCTCTGCTTCCCAACTGGCTCTGGTTGCCATGACTCCCCACCACGATGGGCTGTATCCTTGGTCAAAGTCAAAATGAACCCTTCCTTCCTTAAGTAACTTTTGTCAGAGTATTTCTCACAGCAACAAAACAGTAACTAATACAATTCTCTCTTAACTTCATTTGCTTGGAGATTAGTGACTGCTTTGCAGAAAACTGAAATTTATTATCACTCTTTCCAAATCTATCTCTCTTTTGTTGTTGTTAAGTGTGCTAATTCCTTTAATTTTCTTATTAGAGGCTTGGGCTATCTTTATCCTTTCAAAAACTATAATTACCATATTTAGTGCTTTAAGTGGAAGACAGTAAAGAAGAGTAATGCTGTTTTCACCTGACTTTAAACGAGGACCACGTAAGTCTGACCTAATCACAGGAAAAGAAAAAAGCTTTTCTGTAACGAATCATCCCCATCTGACCCTGGGCTTAGATACTGAAGACACAAAGTGTGAGAAATGGGTTTTCATGCTCTTAACTACTCTTATAAGTCAGTGGGGAAGACCAATACAGCAAATGAGAATGAATGGAAGGAAGGGGCTGGGAGTGCCTTTGTTGAGAGCAGTATCACGATAATAAAACTTGCAAGGGTTTGTGTTTAACTCAGTAATGCCACTGCTAAGGAATCTGTCCTGAGGAGGACTTCCAGTTCTACAGACATTCAGGAATGCTGTGACAACCTTGCTTATACCAGCCAGAGCTAAAGACAACCCCACTGTCTGATACTAAGAATGGGCGAATACATGTCCATGAAGAATACACACACACACACACACACATGCACATGCACACACACATGCACATGCACACACACATATGCATGCGTGCACACACATGCACACACATGCACACACACAATATATGTCCATGAAGAATACACACACACACACACACACACACACGCACACACACAACTTAATATATATTAAGTACTAGTAGCTATGACATACTATTTTTTTTATGTGTATGAGTGTACTATCTGCATGTAGGTTTGTGCACCTGTGTTATGCAATGCCACGGAGATCAGAAGAGGGTGTTAGATCACCCTGGAACTGGAGTTAAAGATGGTTCTCAGCCGCCATGTGGGTGCTGGGGATTGAACCCGGGTCCTCTGCAAGAGCAGTTGGTACTCTTAACTCCTAGGCCATCTCTCCAGCCCCGACATTTTTAAAGTATACAACAATTGTTCTGGACAAAGTCTGAAAGGATGTTTATAGTATTTACAGTTTTATCTGTAGGTGGACGGTATACCAAACATTTCTGCTTGTTGTGTAATTTTTCCTGTATTTCCTAAATTGTTGAAAGCAGACATTGTTTTGTATAAATAAAAAAATACAGGTAAAAGCAAGAAAACACCCTTATTCAAAAATTTACAATTTTGTCACTTACTTTCCATAATTATAGATGATGGTTGGTCAACTTGACACCACCCAGGCACACCTAGGGAAGTCTTAACAAAGGATTGTCTAGAGTGGGGTGGCCTGTGCGCAAGTCTGTGGGGACTGTCTTCTTGCCGCAATTGCTGTGGGAAGACCCAGCCGGAAGGTGGGCACCCCATTTCCATTTGGGCCTGGACAGCAGAGCAGGCAATCGAACCCTCAGCAAGCTGCATTCAGGTGTCTCTGTTCTTGACTGTGGGAGAGACTCGATTGGTTGCTTCCAGTTCCTGCCTTGGTTTCTCTGCTACGGTGGCCTGTAACCTGGAGTTGGAGCTGAAATAAACTCTTGTTTCCCTAAATTACTTCTTGGGGAGCTTTTTTTTGGTCTTTATTTTGAGAAAGGGTCTCCTTGTAGCTCCGGCTGTCCTGGAACTCACTCTGTAGACCAGGCTGGCCTTGAACTCACAAAGATCCACCTGCCTCTGCCTCCCAAGTGCTAGGATTAAAGGCGTGTGCCACCACGCCAGAGTACTCAGGGAGCTTTTATTAAAAAGTAATTTATTATCTTTATTTTATGTGTATGAGTGTACTGCCTGTATGTATGTAAGTGCGACTGTGTTGTGAGGTTCCCTCAGACATCAGAAGAGGACATTGGATTCCCTGGAACTAGAGTCTCAGATGGTTGTTAGCCATCACTGGGTGCTGGGAACCAAATGTAGATTCTTTTCAAGAGCAGCCAGTGCCCTGAACCTCTTCATCCCTCTGACCCAACTTCTGCAATTCACAAAAGAAGATGTATGGCCGGGCACTGTGGCACACACCATTAATATCAGCACTGGGGAGGCAGAGGCAGGCAGATCTCTGTGAGTTCAAGGCCAGCCTGGTCTACACAGTGAGTTTCAGGCCAGCTGGGGCTACAGGCAGACCCTGTCTCAAAACAAAACAAAACAAACAAACAAACCCCAAACCAACTGCAGTCACACCTTTAATCTGAAAAGTACGGCTCCCTTGGGAAATGCAAGAGAGACATCCTGTTTGCATTTTGGAGGTTTTTTTGAGAGAGGATCTTGATATGTAGACCAGGCTGGCCTTGAATTAAAATTGCCAAGTTGTTTCTGTCTTAGAAGCCCCGGATCTGGGTGTATGCCACCATGCCTGGCCTGTCATGTAGCTTTCATTTTGTATTTATTTTTGTGCATACCACCTGGTTTTACCTTGGAAGGCTTGGATACATGTGGATCAGTTACCTTCCCATTATGTAAACACACCTGTGTGCCCATAATGAAGAGAACAGGTCAACTCTGCCCCAGCACTAAGGTTCTGGTCTGTGACTGGCTGTGACAGTTCATCTTAGTGGGGAAAGTTGAGGGCACTGCCCACTTCAGGGCCAGGAGTGCTGAGAGGCAGGAGGACCAGGGTAGCAATACCCTGAAGGCCATCGCTGTAATGGGAGGACTTCTACCACCCTGCCTGTGAAGGGCTCCCCCATGGGCCTGACTGACAGCATCAAGGTAACAGAGTGGCAAAGCTGTTATCATGGCCTTAACAAGCTTTAATGTTATCTAAACACAGGAACTGGAAGGACAGACAAAACTATCATATAATCCCAGTACTCAGAGAACTCTCAACTTTTTTGTTTAAAAAGTCTTTTCAGGCACAAGACCAGCATGTGCTCTGCTGGGGGAGTGGACTTCACCTGTTTCCTGCAGAACACTAACCTGCAAGAGACCAGGTGATGCCTGCCTTCCTGGGGGCTTTGGACACCCCTGTGCCCTGTGGAGGCCTGGTATCGCCCAGGACCTTCCAATCTTCTGGTCCCAGCATGTGACGTGGATGGAGTTAGCCTGCACCACACAGCACAAGACCAGCATGCGTCCCACTGGGCGAGTGGACTTTACCATGTACTGCAGAACACCA
Source organism: Rhizomys pruinosus (assembly GCA_009823505.1). Classification (NCBI taxonomy): domain Eukaryota; kingdom Metazoa; phylum Chordata; class Mammalia; order Rodentia; family Spalacidae; genus Rhizomys; species Rhizomys pruinosus. The sequence continues at coordinate 2,490,106 of VZQC01014822.1, forward strand.
ACCTGCAAAAGACCAGCCTAGAGAAGTGGTGGTGCAAAGGATCTAGCTGTGCAGCGAACATTGAGGCACGATAATCCAAAGAAACAAATAAACAAACAAATCCACATGCCAAAGACACAAAAAAGAACATGAGAAAAGCTCATAATAAATCCACACTGAACTCTACTAACCCTACAGAAAACTCCTACAATGAGATCTCCCTGGAAGGAAACCAAGACACAGACTTTAGAAAAACAATTGTGGACATATTCAAAGAAATTAGAGAACTAAGGGGAGAGATTGAAAAAACTCAAGAAGAACCTAGAGGGAGATAATGACAAACATTGGAAAGAATTAAATGGAGAAAATGACAAACTCTGGAAGGAAGTGGAAATGCTGAAAAGATCCCAGGCTGAAAGGGAAAAAGAAAATGACCAATGAAAGAAGGAGCTACAATATGAGAACGACAGGCTCCAGAAGGAAGTGGAAATACTAAAGAAGTCACAAGATGAAATGAAAAAGGAAATTGAACACTTATCCAATCAACAGGAAAGGATGGGAAAAAGCCTCAGAAACAGAAGGGAAGAAGCAGATAAAGGAATATGAGACCTGCAGGATAACGTGGACCAACTAGAATGCTCAAGTAAAGATTAGGAAAAATTTAAAAAGCCCACAAGAGTGGAACAACCAGGAAATGTGGGACACTATGAAAAAACAAACAAACTTGTGCATCATAGGGTTAGAGGAAGGAGAAGAATCCCAAGACAACACTATTGACCAGATTTTCAACAGGATAAAATTTCCCCAAACTGAAAAAAGACAATCCCATACAAATACAAGAAGCACATAGAAGACCAAATAGACAGGACCAGAAAAGAAACTCTCCACACAACTGTTAAAACACTAGATGCTCAAAACAAAGACAAAATACTGAAAGCCACAAGAGAAAAACAACAAGTCACATATAAGGTGAAACCCATCAGAATTACAACGGACTTTTCAGTCCAAACGATGAAAGCTAGAAGAATGTGGACCAAAGTATTCCCTGTGCGAAATGACTTTCGATGTCTTCCCAGACTACTCTATGGAGCAAAAATGTCAGTTATAGTTGAAGGAGAAAGAAAAATCTTTCATGACATGAAAGAATACATGTCTAAGAAACCTACACTTCAGAGAATCCTCATAGCAACCCAAAGAACAGAGGAAAGAAACATCTATCCCTAAGCAATTAAAGAGAGAAAGCAACAAAATCATAACAGAGTAAATATAAACCTAGATCAAGAATGCAAACAAAAAATAAGGTAAAAGGAAGCAACACATATCTCTCAATAATAACCTTAAGAGTGGTATGACCATCTCTAATTCCTCCTCTGTGAAGTCTCTATTCAGTTCTTTGCTCCATCTTTTGAGTGATTCGTTTGTTTTCTTTCTTCTTCGTTTTTTGAGTAGCTTGTATACTCTGGAAATTAATGCTTTGTCAGATGTATCTGCAGTGAAGGTTTCTTCCCACTCTGTGGGTTTTCTTTTCACTTCCTTTATTGTTTCTTTTGATGTACAGAAGCTTTTGAGTTTAATGAGGTCCCATTTGTCAATTGTCGATCTTATTTCTTGTGCAGCTGCTGTCTGATTTAGGAAGTCATTTCCTACACCTCTGTCTTGTAGTTTGCTGCCAAGTTCCTCTTCTATCACCTCCAGAGTTTTGGGTTTCACGTTGAGGTCTTTGATCCATTTGGAATTGACTTTTGTACAGGGCGAGAGGTAGAGGTTTAATTTCATTCTTCTACAGGTGGTGATCCAGTTTTGCCAACACCACTTACTGAAGATGCTGTCTTTTCTCCATTGTGTCTTCTTGGCCCCTTTGTCAAATATGAGGTGGTTGAAATTGTATGTGCTCAAGTTTGGATCTTCAGTTTTGTTCCATTGGTCAACTGGTCTGTTTTTGTGCCAGTCCCAGGCTGTTTTTATGACTATAGCCCTGTAGTATAGTTTGATGTCTGGTAAATACTAATGGTCTAAACTCCCCAATCAAAAGGCATAGACTGGGAGAATGGATTAGGAAACTGAACCCTTCTATATGCTGTCTACAAGAAACCCATCTCACCTTCAAGGACAGACACCACCTTAGAGTGAAAGGATGGAAAAAAATATTCCAAGAAAATTGTACCAAGATACAAGCTGGAGTGGCTATTCTAATATCAGACAAAATAGATCTCAAAGTAAAATTAATCAGAAGAGACAAAGAGGGCCATTACATCCTTGTCATAGGAACAATGAACCATGAAGACTTCACAATCCTAAATGTCTATGCACCAAACTCTGGTGCACCTAACTTTATAAACACAACTCTGCAAGACCTCAAGACACAGTAATATCCTAACACACTAATAGTGGGAGACTTCAACACCCCACTGAGCCCCTTGGATAGATCAACAGGACAAAAAATAAACAGAGAGACATCAGAACAGAACAATACAACACAACAAATGGATCTCACAGACATCTACAGAATGTTCCACCCAAATACCAAAGCATATACTTTCTACTCAGCATCTCACAGAACATTATCCAAAATCAACCACATACTGGGACACAAAAGGAACCTCAATAAATACAAAAGAATAGAAATTATTCTATCAGACCACAGTGCAATAAAGCTCAATATGAACACCAGAATAAGTCCAACTAGCTACAAGAACACATGGAGACTAAACAACACACTCCTGAATAATGAATGGGTCAGGGAAGAAATAAAGAGTGAAATAAAAGTATTCATGGAACTGAACGAAAAAGACAATACAACACAACAAAACGCATGGGACACTTTAAAAGCAGTATTGAGAGGGAAATTTATAGCCCTAAGTGCCCACATCAAAAAAATGGAAGGGGAACAAATAAATGATCTAACACTGCAGCTAAAAACATTTGAGAGACAACAACAAATGAACCCTAAACCCAACAGACAGGAAGAAATAACAAAAATCAGAGCAGAAATCAATGAAATAAAAACAAAGAAAACAGTACATAAAATCAATGAATCCAAAAGCTGGTTCTTTGGAAAAAATAGACAGATCTCTAGCCCAGTTAACCAAAAAAAGAGAGAGCAACTCCAGACCAATAGTGTTCATGATGAAAGGGGAAACATCTCAACATACAAAGAAAAGATCCAGACAACCATACAGGAATACTTCAAAAATCTATACTCCACTAAATTTGAAACCTAAGAGAAATGGATGAATATTTGAAATCCTGGGAACCAACAAAGCTTAACCAAGAAGAGATTGACAGTTTAAACAGAAAAGGAAATTGAAAATGTAATTAAAAACCTCCCAACTAAAAAAAGCCCCAGTCCAGATGGTTTCATGGCAGAATTCTATGAAACATTTAAAGAGGACCTACAACCACTGCTACTCAAACTGTTTAGAAGGATACAGAGGGAATTCTCCCAAACTCTTTCCATGAAGCCAGCATCACTCTGATACCAAAACCAGGCAAAGATGCAAGCAAAAAAGAAAGCTATAGACTCATCTCACTAATGAACACAGATGTAAAAATTCTCAACAAAATACTTGCAAATCGCATACAGTCCCACATCAAAAATATCATCCATCATGATCAAGTTGGATTCATACCAGAGATGCAGGGATGTTTCAACATACATAAATCAATAAATATCATAAACACGTAAATGGACTGAAAGACAAAAACCACACAATCATCTCAATTGATGCAGAAAAAGCCTTTGACTAGATCCAGCATCCCTTCATGTTTAAAGTCCTAGAGGGAATAGGACTGAAAGGAACATTCCTCAACATGGTCAAAGCCATATATAGCAAACCCACTGTCAACACCATCCTAAATAGAGAAAAATTGGAACTATTTCCCTTAAAGGCGGGAACCCAGCAAGGCTGCCCCCTATTGCCACTCTTCTTCAATATAGTTCTCAAAACACTTGCATGAGCAATAAGACAGGAGCAGGAAATTACAGGAGTGCTAACCGGAAAAGAAGAAGCTAAGCTACCCCTTTGCAGATGACAGTTTACCTAAGGGATGTTAGAAACTCCACCAGAAAACTTCTAGAAACAATTAAGAGTTTTAGTAAAGTATGGGCTACAAAATTAACCTAGAAAAATCAGTAGCCTTTCTTTACATCAACAATAAACAAGTAGATAAAGAATATAAGAAGACCTTCCCACTCACAATAGCCTCAAAAATAAAAAGATACCTGGGAACAAACCTAACCAAAGATACCAAAGACCTCTACAACAAAAATTTTAAACCCCTGAAGAAGGAGATTGAAAATGACATCAAAAGATGGAAAGACCTACCATGCTCATGGATTGGGAAAATTAATATAGAAAAAAATGTCCATTTTACCCAAATTGATATACGGATTCAACATAATCCCAATCAAAATCCTTATGAGCTTCTTCACAGACTTGGAAAAAAAATCCTTAAATTCATATGGAAAAACAAAAGACCCCAAATAGCCAAAGCAACCCTGAGTGAAAAATGCAATACAGGGGAGATTATCCTACCAGAATTCAAACTATATTACAGGTCCATAGTCATAAAGACAGCCTGGTACTGGCACAAAACAGACATGTTGACCAATGGAACAAAATTGAAGATCCAAACTTGAGCTCATACAATTTCAGCCAACCTAGTGCAAAGATACATGCATATCCATGTTTATTGCAGCTCTCAATAGCGAAGAGCTGGAACCAACCCAAATGCCCCACAACAGATGAGTGGATGACAAAAATGTGGTACATCTACACAATGGAGTACTTACTATTCAGCGGTAAAGAAAGATGGCATTATGAACTTTGCAGATAACTGGATGGAACTCGAAGCCATTATGCTGAGTGAAGTAACACAGTCCCAGAAAGACAAACGGAGAATGGTTTCCCTCATTTATGAATGCTAACATCAAATCCCCCAGACAAAAGGCAAGCTGAACGACATTAAAAAACCATCCCCTTTCAAATCAATCAACCTCTGATTATAAGTCATTAATATGGCATTGAAGTGTGGAAGTTCACATCCAGGAGACATTCAGATGTATGACTTTTCTTGAGTAAAATATTCCCTAATATAAGATGGCTTCTTGGAGCAATTCTGTGGCTCCCAGTGACCTTATTGGCTTTGTCAACATGTCTGCTGCAAAAGCTACTGGAACAGACCTAATGAGAAACTGATACCTTACCAAAGCACTGAGCATCAGGTGAGCGTGAGGAGCCTGGGGCTATGCTAGGACTAGTGCACTTGTGTGACATCCTGGAAGGACAAGGAAAGGCTGAAGCAGCAGGGAGGGGAGCTCAGAGCAGCCAGGGGCTGATTCTGGACTGACAACAGCCCCAAGTGGGGCTTCACAGACTCACCTGAGTCTTAGCACCATGGTTTTCCAGTCAGACCCCAATCAAGTCACTCTTTCTTGTTTTACAGAATAAGATTTAAAATCCCCTAACAGATTTGTTCCACTCAAAGTGCATTTAATGGTAAAAGTTTCTACAGGCTGTGCTTGGCAGACATGCCTGTTAAACCAGCAGAAACCTGCTGAAACAGGAAGATGATGACATCAAGGCCATCCTGGGCTACATAATGAGATCCTGTCCCTGAAAACATCAACAAAAAGAAGGGAAAGAGTTGGGAAGGAAGGAAAGAGGGAGAAAAGAGGAAAGGAAAGAAGGAAGGAGGGAAAGAGGGTGAAAGGAGGGAAGAAAGAAAGGAAGGAAGAAATAAAGGAAGGAAGGGGGAGGGAGGAAAAAGCTCAATCTCAGTTCACTCAAATGAAAGACATGGCCTGCTCTCCATTCCTGAAGATGACTGTCAGTGTCTATAGACACTGATATTGGCAAAGGTGGACAGTGGCCTTCTGTTGGGTGGAGGCCACGGATACAACAGACCAGCCCTCCGCACTCGGGATTATACAGGCTAAATTGTTTATATTAAATAGGGTCTCCAGTAGTTTAGGCTGGCTTCAAATTCACTACGAAGCTGAGGATGGCCTTGACCTCCTGATCTTCCCACCTCTGTCTCCTGGACCCTGGGACCTCAGGCTTGCATGACTGAGCCCGGTTAATGCAATGTTGGGGATGGAATCCAGGCCTCTGTTCATGCTAGGCAAGCACTCTACCAACTGAGCCTCATCTCCAGTCCAACAGGCTCTGTTCATGCTAGGCAAGCACACTACCAACTGAACCTCATTTCCAGTCCAAGAGGCTCTGCTCTAAATTATTGTCATAATTTGACTTCCTTTTTTTCTTCTCATGTGTATCTATGTGTGGTGTCCTTGTGTGCTCATAGGTGTGTATAAATGCACGTGAGGGCACTCCCTTATCACTCTCCACTGTATTCATTCATGCAGGGTCTCTGGGGTGATTCCAGAGTTTGCTCATATGGCTAACCAGCTTGCTCCTGGGATCCTGTCTCCACATTCCCAGAACTGGAAATGCCAGTGAGCCACCATAGCCACCCAGCAATTTACATGGGTTCCAGGAAGCTGAGCTCAGATCACTCTGCCTATGTGACCGACCCAGACAGTACTGACCCACAGTGCCCACCCCCACTTTAGTACTATGCTCTTTGTTAAAACTTTAGGGGATTATAAAGAGATCTTTTCTTTATTTCGACACCAAGGAATGCAAACAGAAACTGCTTCTCTAACAACCAACCTCCTCTGCCTTGTCACTCTTCTCTAACCTGTACTAGCGTGTGTCTACCCAGGAAGACTAGGGCCTGATGGTCTGAGTTGCTGAAAGCTCTGCTGTTTCACATGAAGTGATGATGATTTAATGGGCACAAAAGGAAGTTCATAGTTTGCAATGAGGTTTAAAGGAGAGAATAACTGTTGGCTTAGGTTAAATACCCAGCCGGCTGCCTAGCCAGTGACCATCAGAGGAGGTCAGAGACCTACAGAAGCAAGCTAAGAGTGCTGTATTCTCTGACCTATGGTAGTTTTGTTTCTCCTGCATCTGAGTTCCTCCCTTAGAAAATGGGACTTGAGAAGGGAGTCTCATCTATGTGTGAGGATGGATCTCTCTGCCACCAGCTCTACCAACATTGTCAGGAAAGCGTGAGGGAAAACAAAGAGAAGCTCATAAATGAAACCAAAAGTGCTGGCTGATTACTGAGCAGTCCAGCTGTCTACCTATGTTAAAGGAGTTTAGCAGTTGCTTTGATGATGATGATGACAATGATGATGGTGGTGGTGAAGATGATGGTGATGGTGATGATGGTGATGAAAAGGGTATTGATGATGTGGTGGTGAGATAAAGGTGATGGTGATGATGATAAAGGTAATGGTGATGATAAAGGTGATGGTGATGATGATGATGATGGTGATAAGGGTGATGGTGATGATGATGATGATGGTGATAAAGGTGATAGTGATGATAAAGCTGATGGTGATAATGATGATGGTGATGATTATAGTGATGATAAAGGTAATGGTGATGATAAAGGTGATGGTGATGATGATAAAGGTGATGGTGATAATGATGATGGTGATGATCATAGTGATGATAAAGGTGATGGTGATGATGGTGATAATGATGGTACTGATGATGATAATGAGGGTGATGTTGTTGTTGTTGTTGTTGTTGTGTGTGTAGGTCAGAGGACAACCTTGGATGTTGTTTCTCAGAAGCTGTCCACCTTATAAAGCTTTAAAAGTTCTTTAATATATATTTTAATTGAATTTTGGGTGCATTTCATACAATAAATCTTAATCATATTTAGACTCTCTCCGCCATCAACACCCTGCCACAGCCCCTCCCCTCTGGATTGCACACATCCTGTCATACATGTTAAGGCCTTCAGAGTCAAGTCTGTGTGCCCAGATGTCCCTCAGTGCAGTTTCATTCACTGGAGTCTAATCGGTCCAGTCAGTCCAGTCAGTCTAGTCACTCCTTTAAAAAAGATCAACTCACCCTCATCCTGCAGTAATCAGTTGCCAATAGTTCTTTGGCTAAGTTTGGGGCCTATTACCCATTTCTCCAGTTGTATGTTGGGATTTTCTCTGATTGAGTTTGCATGGGTTTTGTGTATGCTATCACCATTGCTGCAAGTTTGTGTGCACAAATTCTCAGAAGTCTGAAAGCCTGTTTCCTTATGCACCAACCCTGGAGCTTATAGTCTTTCTGTCCACTCTTCCACAATGGCCCCTGAGCCATGGGTGGGTGTATATGGCCATACCATCATGAATATGCCCAATCTCATCTGTTCACCTCTTTAAAAATTTCAAGACAGTCTCTCACTGAGCTGTAGCTCTCCAAGCAGGCTGTGCTGACTGGTTCTAACACCTTCCTGTTTCTGTCTCCTAGGTGCTTGGGCCACTCTGTTTGGCTTCTTACCAGGATCTTGGGGGTTGAACTCAAGACCTACGCTTGCATAGCAAACACTGTATGCCCTAAACTGTCTCCACAGCCCCATTCAATGTTTGTTGTCGCTCTTTGTAGATGAATCCAGTCTGAGCTTAAGTATACATGGGCTAGCATTCAGCCAGCACCCCCCAGAAGCACAACTGAGAGTTATGGGACCTCCCTGGCTATGCCTCTAGATTGGGAAGTGATGACGCAAAAGTCTAGGATTGGACCCTGGGAGGTGAGGTCACACTGCCTATTTAATCGGTTCATTTTAATAAAGTGCCATTCTGTATTTGGATTCATACCTTACCATGTGTGCTGTGCTTTCCAGAGCATGTTTTCTACATGGCCCACCATGGAAATAAGTGGAATGAACCACAGCTATTGGTTTTGTTTATTTTACAAAGCCTGCTTATCACAGGCACTATGAGAGTAGACTATCTAAACACATAAACTTGGCCTTACTGCTTACAAGCTGAAAAGCAAATGAACAGAAACCATCTAGAGAAAGGTGGTCACTCATCTCCTGAGGAGAAAGTCTTAACCTGACTTTGAATGACAAATGTTCCTCTAAAGTTATTATAAACAAGTATGAGTATTCAATCAACAAATAGAAGAGCCCTTATTTATGTGGTTTCCAGGGACATGGAAAACAAGGAAAGGTGCATGGTCAATAGATGTACAGTTAGGTCAAGTTGATACAACAGAAATCCTACTTAGGGAAAAAGCCATTTGTCAGAACAAAACCTTCACACATGGTTGATGTAGAAGACAGTATCTTCCCTATGTACAGCAGTTGGACTTTGATGAGCAAATACGTAAGGCCATGTGCATTTAAAGACCTTTTATATTGAGAGAACAGGGGGTGTACGCAGTGACCTGCCAGGGCTGTGTTCTCTCCTTCCATCATGTGTGTCCTGGGATCGAACTCAGGCTGGAAGAAAGCAAGCTCCTTTCACTCACATGGCCATGGTGCTGGCCCTTATTTTGATAGGTTGTTGTCAGATAAGGATTTAAGGCACATCTGTAAAGGTTCCTGGGAGGCCACTGAACCTGGCTCATTCTTAGCTACATTATCTAAAATACGTTAAATACTTTAAAATAAAACTAATCCCTCCACCGGTGGCTTGAAAACTTTTCCTATCCCCAGGACACTAAAATAAACCCTTTTGAACAGTAGGGGAGTATTTTAGGCGACAGCTCTCTCGTTATAACAAGGCAAGTCAATTTTTAGGAATTAAGGATGCTAATCACAGTGTCTCAAGATGTGCATTGCCAGGGAGTGGAATACAAGACCACAAACCATCACAATTGCCGCGTGCTGCTCTCTGCAAAGGGGATGTAAACAAGAGGGAGACTCAGCTTCCTGGTCCCTCTATAGCCTGATCTATCATAAAGGTCAGGATAATTGGCCACATATAGCAAAATCAACACCACTAACTCTCCCCTTGTCTACCAGATAAGCATAGAAACTCACCTCCCTGCTGGGCTAAGTGGTGGCTGGCCCAGGTGGAGGAGGAGAAAGGTCTGAAAATATGCATGCAAGAATACAAGGCCCTGTAGTGATTCCATCAGGGTTAGCATTAAACATATTTTACAATTGAGATACCCCAGGCTGTCCCAAACACACGTGAACTAGTTCCAGGCTTTCACCGGATTGGATGCTCTTGTGTTTATTCCTTTCTGGTGTTTTAGACTTTAAAAACTCTCAATATTATAAATGCATATATATTAAAAAAATGAAACTGTGGTTCAATGTTATCAGTAAAATATCTCTACACAAGAATTCAGCTGTCCTTAAATGTTCCAGTTAATCTTAACAACTCAAAGTCAAAGCAATATAGGTTGAAAATGAAAGTTGACAGAAATCCACAGAAAGCTGGAAAGCCTTGCAAGCATTGGGACCTGAGTTCAGTGACTGGAATCCACACAAAAGAAGACAGGCATGAAGGCATGCATGCTTACAGCCCTACAGTGGGCAGTGAGGCAGGTGGGTCCCTGGGGCTCTCTGACCCACCAGCTTAGTCAAATAGGTGACTTTCATACCAGTGAGAGATCCTATGTCAAAAAACCAAGGTAGACAGCATGGGAAGACAACTGTGGATGTTGACCTTCAGGCTCTGTGCGCTCACGCAGGCCCTACAACCCATAAGCAAATCCACATAAAATGGCCAAGTTATTCAAAGTTGCCAAACACATTAATAATACGTTTATCTGCCCAGAGCCTATGGAATAGATTATGATACGCAGTGCAATGGTCTGTGCCGGCCCCTGGCTTGGCATCTTCTTAACATTCTATTGTTATTGTTTTGAAATTCTAACTAACCTTTTAAAAATATGAAATTCCTGTTTAATTGCAAAGCAAGAATCGGTAATTTGTGTTTCACAGAAGGGATCTGGCTTTGAGCTCAGTCCCCAGCAATCAATAAACCAGTCAACCAATCAGCCAATCAATTAATAATAAAACAAAATAGGGGCTGGGAGATAGCTCAGCAGTTCACAGGTCGCACTGGGGAGGTGTCGGAGGCAGTTCACAGCACGCGCTGGGGTGATGGCGCCGTTCACTGCACACGCTGGGGCGATGGCGGCAGTTCACTGCAAGCGCTGGGGTGATGGCGGTCGTTCACGGCACGCGCTGGGGCGATGGTGGCAGTTCACAGCACATGCTGCTCTGGAGCTGATTTTGGGGCCCAGAACCCATGTTAGGCAGCTCACAGCTGCTTGGAGCTCCAGCCCCAGGAAACCACATGTGGTGCGCACAGTCAGGTGCATGCACGTAAAAATAAATAAGTAAAAGGGACCCCAGGACCCCTTGGATCTCCCGGTGGCACCAGTAGGACTCCCAGTCATGATAAGTTGCTTACAGTGTGCCTTTCTAGCCAGTTTACCAGGCACTGGGAGAGCAGATCTCAGAGTTGCTGAGTCTCCAGGGATGCATCCCATCTCTTCACTCCAGGTCTTTTTTTTTTTTTTTGATCTTTTTGAGACAGGGTCTCCCTGTAGCCCCAGCTGTCCTGGAACTCACTCTGTAGACCAGGCTGGCCTTGAACTCACAAAGATCCGCCTCCAGGCCTTAAAGGAAAAGAAGAGAAGGATCTCGAAGGAAGAAATATATGCCTGATGTTAATCCTGATGGGATCCATCTTCCTGCCCCAGCAGCCCTACAGCCACATGACACCCTGCATGTGGTAGTTTGAATGAGAGTATCCCCCATAAGCTCCAAGTATTTGGACATTTTGCCTCCAGTTGGTGGCACCTTTTTGGGAGGTTTAGGAGGTGTAGCCTTGATGGAGGAAGCAAGTCACTGAGGTCCTGCTTAGAGTTCTTAATCCTTGCTGAATTTCCTGTTGTGCTCTGCTTGAAGCTGTGATCTCTCAGTGTTCCCATCCTTCCCTGCCATTATGGACTCTGATTCCTCTGAAATTGTAAACCAAATAAACTCTTCTTCCTTCTATGAAAAAGTATGAAATCCCTGTCTTTCCACTTTGCCATGGGGCCTACAAATTATGTTGCTGCTCTTGTTAGTGATTTAGCCCCACTGAAGTATTCCTGTACTAAGTGCCTGCCAAGGAATATCTCTCTGGGTTAGCAAGATGGCTCAGTAGGTAAAAGGACCTGCCAAGGGTGAGGTTGACTCAGCAGGTAAAGGGACCTGCCAAGGGTGAGGATGACTCAGCAGGTAAAGGGACCTGCAAATGGTGAGGATGACTCAGCAGGTAAAGGTACCTGCCAAGGGAGAGGATGGCTCAGCAGGTAAAGGGACCTGCCAAGAGTGAGGATGACTCAGCAGGTAAAGGGACCGGCCAAGGGTGAAGATGACTCAGTAGGTAAAGGGACCTGCCAAGAGTGACGATGGCTCAGTAGGTAAAGGGACTTGCCAAGGGTGATGATGGCTCAGCAGGTAAAGGGACCTGCCAAGGGTGATGATGGCTCAGCAGGTAAGGGACCTGCCAAGAGTGAGGATGGCTCAGTAGGTAAAGGGACCTGCCAAGAGTGAGGATGACTCAGCAGGTAAAGGGACTTGCCAAGGGTGAGGGTAGCTCAGCAGGTAAAGGGACCTGCCAAGGGTGAAGATGGCTCAGCAGGTAAAGGGACCTGCCAAGGGTGAGGATGACTCAGCAGGTAAAGGGACCTGCCAAGGGTGAGGATGACTCAGCAGGTAAAGGGACCTGCCAAGGGTGAGGATGGCTCAGCAGGTAAAGGGACCTGCCAAGGGTGAGGATGACTCAGCAGGTAAAGGGACCTGCCAAGGGTGAGGATGACTCAGCAGGTAAAGGGACCTGCCAAGGGTGAGGATGGCTCAGCAGGTAAAGGGACCTGCCAAGGGTGAGGATGACTCAGCAGGTAAAGGGACCTGCCAAGGGTGAGGATGACTCAGCAGGTAAAGGGACCTGCCAAGGGTGAGGATGGCTCAGCAGGTAAAGGGACCTGCCAAGGGTGAGGATGACTCAGCAGGTAAAGGGACCTGCCAAGGGTGAGGATGACTCAGCAGGTAAAGGGACCTGCCAAGGGTGAGGATGGCTCAGCAGGTAAAGGGACCTGCCAAGGGTGAGGATGACTCAGCAGGTAAAGGGACCTGCCAAGGGTGAGGATGACTCAGCAGGTAAAGGGACCTGCCAAGGGTGAGGATGGCTCAGCAGGTAAAGGGACCTGCCAAGGGTGAGGATGACTCAGCAGGTAAAGGGACCTGCCAAGGGTGAGGATGACTCAGCAGGTAAAGGGACCTGCCAAGGGTGAGGATGGCTCAGCAGGTAAAGGGACCTGCCAAGGGTGAGGATGACTCAGCAGGTAAAGGGACCTGCCAAGGGTGAGGATGACTCAGCAGGTAAAGGGACCTGCCAAGGGTGAGGATGGCTCAGCAGGTAAAGGGACCTGCCAAGGGTGAGGATGGCTCAGCAGGTAAAGGGACCTGCCAAGGGTGAGGATGGCTCAGCAGGTAAAGGGACCTGCCAAGGGTGAGGATGACTCAGCAGGTAAAGGGACCTGCCAAGGGTGAGGATGACTCAGCAGGTAAAGGGACCTGCCAAGGGTGAGGATGGCTCAGCAGGTAAAGGGACCTGCCAAGGGTGAGGATGACTCAGCAGGTAAAGGGACCTGCCAAGGGTGAGGATGACTCAGCAGGTAAAGGGACCTGCCAAGGGTGAGGATGGCTCAGCAGGTAAAGGGACCTGCCAAGGGTGAGGATGACTCAGCAGGTAAAGGGACCTGCCAAGGGTGAGGATGACTCAGCAGGTAAAGGGACCTGCCAAGGGTGAGGATGGCTCAGCAGGTAAAGGGACCTGCCAAGGGTGAGGATGACTCAGCAGGTAAAGGGACCTGCCAAGGGTGAGGATGACTCAGCAGGTAAAGGGACCTGCCAAGGGTGAGGATGGCTCAGCAGGTAAAGGGACCTGCCAAGGGTGAGGATGACTCAGCAGGTAAAGGGACCTGCCAAGGGTGAGGATGACTCAGCAGGTAAAGGGACCTGCCAAGGGTGAGGATGGCTCAGTAGGTAAAGGGACCTGCCAAGGGTGAGGATCACTCAGCAGGTAAAGGGACCTGCCAAGGGTGATGATGGCTCAGCAGGTAAAGGGACCTGCCAAGGATGATGATGACTCAGCAGGTAAAGGGACCTGCCAGGGGTGAGGATGACTCAGCAGGTAAAGGGACCTGCCAAGTGTGAGGATGGCTCAGCAGGTAAAGGGACCTGCCAAGGATGAGGATGACTCAGTAGGTAAAGGGACCTGCCAAGGGAGAGGATGGCTCAGCAGGTAAAGGGACCTGCAAAGGGTGAGGATGGCTCAGCAGGTAAAGGGACCTGCCAAGGGAGAGGATGACTCAGCACATAAAGGGACCTGCCAAGGGTGAGGATGACTCAGCAGGTCAAGGGACCTGCCAAGGGTGAGGATGACTCAGCAGGTAAAGGGACCTGCCAAGAGTGAGGATGGCTCAGTAGGTAAAGGGACCTGCCATGGTGAGGATGACTCAGTAGGTAAAGGGACCTGCCAAGGGTGAGGATGACTCAGCAGGTAAAGGGACCTGCCAAGCGTGAGGATGGCTCAGCAGGTAAAGGGCCCTGCCAAGGGTGATGATGGCTCAGCAGGTAAAGGGACCTGCCAAGGGTGATGATGGCTCAGCAGGTAAAGGGACCTGCCAAGGGTGCGGATGACTCAGCAGGTAAAGGGACCTGCTAAGGGTGAGGATGACTCAGCAGGTAAAGGGACCTGCCAAGGGTGAGGATGACACAGCAGGTAAAGGGACCTGCCATGGTGAGGATGACTCAGCAGGTAAAGGGACCTGCCAAGGGTGAGGGTGGCTCAGCAGGTAAAGGGACCTGCCATGGTGAGGATGACTCAGCAGGTAAAGGGACTTGCCAAGGGTGAGGGTGGCTCAGCAGGTAAAGGGACCTGCCAAAGGTGAGGATGGCTCAGCAGGTAAAGGGACCTGCCAAGGGTGAGGATGGCTCAGTAGGTAAAGGGACCTGCCAAGGGTGATGATGGCTCAGCAGGTAAAGGGACCTGCCAAGGGTGCAGATGACTCAGCAGGTAAAGGGACCTGCCAAGGGTGAGGATGACTCAGCAGGTAAAGGGACCTGCCAAGGGTGAGGATGACTCAGCAGGTAAAGGGACCTGCCAAGGGTGAGGATGACTCAGCAGGTAAAGGGACCTGCCAAGGGTGAGGATGACTCAGCAGGTAAAGGGACCTGCCAAGGGTGAGGATGACTCAGCAGGTAAAGGGACCTGCCAAGGGTGAGGATGACTCAGCAGGTAAAGGGACCTGCCAAGGGTGAGGATGACTCAGCAGGTAAAGGGACCTGCCAAGGGTGAGGATGACTCAGCAGGTAAAGGGACCTGCCAAGGGTGAGGATGACTCAGCAGGTAAAGGGACCTGCCAAGGGTGAGGATGACTCAGCAGGTAAAGGGACCTGCCAAGGGTGAGGATGACTCAGCAGGTAAAGGGACCTGCCAAGGGTGAGGATGACTCAGCAGGTAAAGGGACCTGCCAAGGGTGAGGATGACTCAGCAGGTAAAGGGACCTGCCAAGGGTGAGGATGACTCAGCAGGTAAAGGGACCTGCCAAGGGTGAGGATGACTCAGCAGGTAAAGGGACCTGCCAAGGGTGAGGATGACTCAGCAGGTAAAGGGACCTGCCAAGGGTGAGGATGACTCAGCAGGTAAAGGGACCTGCCAAGGGTGAGGATGACTCAGCAGGTAAAGGGACCTGCCAAGGGTGAGGATGACTCAGCAGGTAAAGGGACCTGCCAAGGGTGAGGATGACTCAGCAGGTAAAGGGACCTGCCAAGGGTGAGGATGGCTCAGCAGGTAAAGGGACCTGCCAAGGGTGAGGATGACTCAGCAGGTAAAGGGACCTGCCAAGGGTGAGGATGGCTCAGCAGGTAAAGGGACCTGCCAAGGGTGAGGATGACTCAGCAGGTAAAGGGACCTGCCAAGGGTGAGGATGACTCAGCAGGTAAAGGGACCTGCCACGGGTGAGGATGGCTCAGCAGGTAAAGGGCCCTGCCAAGGGTGATGATGGCTCAGCAGGTAAAGGGACCTGCCAAGGGTCATGATGACTCAGCATGTAAAGGGACCTGCCAAGACTGAGGATGACTCAGCAGGTAAAGGGACCTGCCATGGTGATGATGACTCAGCAGGTAAAGGGACCTGCTAAGGGTGAGGATGACTCAGCAGGTAAAGGGACCTGCCAAGGGTGCGGATGACTCAGCAGGTAAAGGGACCTTCCAAGGGTGAAGATGACTCAGCAGGTAAAGGGACCTGCTAAGGGTGGGGATGACTCAGCAGTAAAGCGACCTGCCAAGGGTGATGATGGCTCAGCAGGTAAAGTGACCTGCCAAGGCTGAGGATGACTCAGCAGGTAAAGGGACCTGCCAAGGGTGAGGATGACTCAGCAGGTAAAGGGTCCTGCCAAGGGTGAGGATGACTCAGCAGGTAAAGGGACCTGCCAAGGGTGATGACCTAAGTTTGATTCCCCAGGACCCAAATGGTGACAACTGACTCCCCATAGCTGTCTTCTGACTGCCACACATTTCCCATGGCATGCGTTCATGTACACACACACACACACACACACACACACACACACAGACACACACACAGACACACGTTTTAAATAAAAAAAAAAAGACAAACTATGGGAATAGGAGAGAGCTTCCATGAAGAGGGACTACATTTGGGGAAAGCAGGCTGAAAACATAAGAGATGAAACAAATTACTGAGTTTAAGGAGAGGACTGAATTTTACTCCCAGGAAGTTGGCTAAGATTATAACATAGAAAAACAGCACTTTGATTGTTAACCAGAAGTCACTGAGGGTACAAAACCCAGTGTTGGAACCTTGGGACAGGGAGAAGCGAATTAATTTGAGCTCTTTTCTGAAGTTCATTTAAAAGAACTGACTGGAACTGTTTCAAACAGAACAGTTAAATCTGCTGATGTCTGTTCAAGTGATTCCTAATTAGCCCAGAGTAGGTTTGTTCTGGTGTGCTGTGCAGTGTGGAGAAGCATGAACTGCTCCTGAGCATGCACAGCAATCTAAGGTCCCCCAATGGGCAGGAGCAGGTGTTTATTAAATACAAGAGTTAAGTACAGAGCAAGTGCTCACAAGAGTAAGTGTGGGCCCTGCAGAGGGAAGAGTAAGGGAGATAACCAAAAGCAGCATGAAAGGAACATTGTAGTTTAGCAAGGACTTACCACCAGGAGCAGTAAGCAGTAGTAGCTCGCCTCACGGTTTGTGCCCAAGACTATTACTGCATTTAAAGTCCTCATGGCTGCTCACAGCAGGTTTGATCCACCAGTCCTTCCAGGAAAATGCTTTGTTCTAAGATGCACAGCAGTAACTAAGGTGCATACAGGTGCATCACAATGGACACACACAACTGTCTAGAGAAAAGTTTTCTTGGACACATAGTACCCCACAGGATGTGTGGTGCAATAGCACTTGATGGTAGAGAACAGGGCTGGGAAGATGAGCTGAGTTTCTGAGAAACAACTCAGGTCATTGTATTCCTGAAACTGCTATTCTCCTCATGGACTTGGGGGATAGAGAGGTCTCATGTCCTGATGTTGAAATAGGGTCAGCTGCAATAGCAATAAATACCACAGTAATAATCAAATCCACCGTGCCTCTTCCCAGGCCTTCGCTTTACCTCTCATTTCTTCTTCTCACGCACAGAAATTATATAAACTTCTGGAAGAATTCTACTTTTAAAGAAGATCAGGGCTGGGCAGATAGTGCAGGTGATAAAGTACTCATCTTGAAAGTGAAGACCCGAGTTCAATCTCCAGAACCCACATAGATGTGGCACACATGCTTTTAATCTCTGTGCTGGGAAAGCAGAGACAGGAGGATCCCCAGCGATCGATGGGCAGCCATCCTGGCTGACTTGGTGAGTTCCAGGTCAGTGAAAGACCCTGTCTCAAAATTCAAAGTGGACGTGCCTAAGGAATGACAACTTCCACACACAGGTGCACACACAAACACATCCCACACATGAAAATATTTTTTGAGAGATTATCAGTACATTTCATTTTTTTCTGATAAGCACTGTGTGGGAGCCAGAGGTGTGAGGATTGAGAGTTTGAGCTTGAAACCTTATGTCAACAGGAAGAAATTTAAGAAAGAAAGAATCATGTGTGTGAAGGTCCAAGAAAATACCAGAGAGGAATGTTGGAGGGAAATAGCACACCTGTACACCAGTACAGTCAGAGGTCAGCTGGACAAGGACGTAGTGGACACCAGAGAAGATCCACAGCAGTCTCACTGATTTGTGTGTGACACTTCACCTCTGGCTGCTGGAAGGACCAGCAGGAAAAGAGCTCGATGCCCTAACAGAGACCTCACTCAGCAACCTAGGTGGGATATGAGGATGGTAAGGACTGGAGCTTCGGCAGTGGGCTGGAAACAGTGGGTGGACTGGAGAGAGATCTAGGGGGAAATTCAGAGGATGAGCCGCATGGGGCCTGGATTTATGACCTGGTCATGTTTCATTCAGTGGCTTAGGGAAGTAACAGGATTGAACAGTCAGGGCAGGGAAGTTCAGATTTGGCAGACAGAAAAAATTAGATGTTTATTCATTCAGCTAAATCTTAGATATTCTAGCCCAACTCTTTCTAATAATCGAGCTATCGAGATGTGCTATACTTTTAGTACTATAAGATTTACCTAGAAAAAACAACAGTTATATTTTGTGCTGATTACATATGAAGATGGTAGTATTTTGGATATACAGGGTAAAGAGAGCAAATTATTATTACTTTTTTTTTTTTGTCTTTTTGAGACAGGGTCTCCCTATGGCCCCAGTTGCCTGAAACTCATGCTGTAGACCAGGCTGGCCTTGAACTCGCAGAGATCCACCTGCCTCTGCCTCCTGAGTACTGGGATTAAAGGAGTGTGCCACCATGCCCCACTTAAAGATGGTTCTTAGCCGCCATGTGGGTGTAGTAAATCAAGCCTGGGTCCTCTGCAAAAGTAGTTGGTGCTCTTAACCATTGAGTCATCTCTCCAGCCCTGAAAATTATTAAAATTATTTTTACCCAGTTTTTTGCCATCTTAAGTACCATTGCTGGAATATTTTAACTTACATATATGGCCACTCTTAAATTTCTTCTGGATATGGGGCTGGAGAGATGGCTCAGCAGTTAAGAGCACTAACTGCTCTTGCAGAGGACCTGGGTTTAATTCCCAGCACCCACATGGTAGCTAAGAACCATCTTTAAGTAGGGTGTGGTGGCACACACCTTTAATCCCAGCACTCAGGAGCCAGAGGCAGGCAGATCTCTGTGAGTTCAAGGCCAGCCTGGTCTACAGAGCGAGCTCCAGGCCACCTGGGGCTAAAGGGAGACCCTGTCTCAAAAATAGCAAAAGAAAATTTCTTCTGAATAGTGCTGGGTTAAGGGAAGCAGTTCCCTAAAGAAACTGCCTGTGGTGGCAAAGCCATTATTCTTTCTGCTTTAACACATGATGAAATAAATAGAGATCAATAGCACTATAACAGCAGCAAACAAGTCCTGAGTACTTACTATGTATAATACTGAAAACTTACTGAGCCCCAGCCACTGCTGGTGAATGATTCTCACAGACTGATGAGGGTATGATTTTTTTTATGCTTTGAAAAAAAAATATATTTTTTGGTGTTTTCAAGACAGGGTCTCCCTATAGCCCCAGTTGTCCTGGAACTCACTCTGTAGACCAGGCTGGCTTGAACTCACAAAGATCTGCCTGCCTCTGCCTCCCAAGTGCTAGGATTAAAGGTGTGCGCCACCACACCCGGCTGAAAAAAATATTTTTAATTTTATTTATTCTTTATGTGTATGAATGTACTGTCTTGTATGCAGGTCTGCGCACCCGTGTCATGCAATGCCGCGGAGATCAGAAGAGGGCATCGGATTCCCCTGGAACTGGAGTTAAAGACAGCTCTCAGCCACCATGTGGGTGCTGGGGATCAAACCCCGAACCCCGGTCTTCTGCAAGAGCGGTCGGCGCTCTTAACTGCTAGGCCATCTCTCCAGCCCCCTGAAAAAAAATATTTTTACTTTTACTTATGTGTATATGCACTTGAGCTGCAGGTACCTTTGAAGACCAGAAGAGGGTGTTGGCTCACCTGAAACTGGACTAACAGGCCATGAGCCTTCTGACATGAGTGCTGGGAAATAAGCCTAGGTCCTCTGCAAGAGCAGCAAATGTGTCTCCCCACTGAGCCTCCACGACGTGATTTGTATTCCCATTTGAAAGAGAAAACCGGGTTGGAGAGATGGCCTAGAGGTTAAGAGCGCCGACTGCTCTTGCAGAGGACCTATCCCCAGCACCCACATGGTGGCTGAGAACCATCTGTAACTCCAGTTCCAGGGGAATCCAACACCCTCTTCTGACCTCCGTGGCATTGCACAACACAGGTGCACAAACCTACATGCAGATGGTACATTCATACAAATAAATAAATAAATAATAAATAAATAAATAAATAAAATTTTTTTTAAAAAGAAAGAGAAAACCAAGACACGGCTTTGAAGCAGTTTGTAATTGACAGAGCTAATATTTGAATACGTAGCTGATTTAGGAATCTTCACAACCAATGAGATAGAAGACTACACTTAATGTGTGCTACTTAGTACAAGGGACCAGGTAATGGTATTTCTGAGAGCTCCAGTTGAGAAGATGGTGTCATAGCCACCCATGTATCCAGCCACCATTGTTATCACTCACTGAGTCTGTTAGGTGCTCTGCTTAATCCCCCAAAGGGGGAAAAAACATGCTCTTTTGCAGCTCATACACATGAGTCCAGAGGTATCTGCCAACTGCTGTTCAAATTTGAGAGCGGGAAGTGGACTCGGGAGGCACATTAGCTCAAAACTGAGAGACTCTCTCCATTGAAAACATGCCAGGGAGCCCCATTTCCCTGAGGTCATAATGGAATTAATTTTCATTGTGGTCATTGGCAGTAGGAATGTCCTTCAGCCTCTGTCCTGCCATTAGGAGGTGGTGGTCCCTCTAGGAGGCAGGTGTAAGGAGTTAAATCTTTGGGGGTTATACTCTTGAAAGAGATATTGGGACCCTGCCCCATCTCTTCCCAGACCCCAGAAAGGAAAGGTAGGTATTCCTCCCATGGCACACTCCACTGACATGGGCCAAAGCAAGAGGAAAAGAGGAAAAGAGGCCCATGGATTGAAACCAGAGGCCAAGTACACTCTTCCCTTTTGACATTCCCTTATCCGGGTATTTGTTACAGCAGTGGAAAGCTGTTCCATTGAATGACTAGCAAATGTTTTACACCAACATGACTTGGTGTGTTTCACCTGTGTGTTTGAATGAGTGACTGCTCATTCCTTCACCATTGGTGAATCAATAGCTATGAGTATGTTCCAAGTGCTGGGTATGCAGAGGACACGACACAAGGTCTAAGAAGAGAATCTGTGGTGAGAAGAGGCCCTGGGGGTGACATGAGAGGGCTTCTGTGTGCACACCCCGGGGGTGTGACAGGGCTTCTGTGTGCACACCTACTCAACCTCAATGGGAATGACATGAAGATTTATTTGTGATTTTTTACAATAAAAAATTAACATACGTCAAAGAAATTATATTTTTTAAGTTTGTATCTGTGTGATGTAATTGTCCCAAATGAAGGTTTTTGGTACTGGATGGACATTTTGATACTGATATCCAGAAGATTCCAAAACAGACTGCAGCTGTTTTAAAGTCAGTGTGGCTGCTGAGTGAGGTGGAGAGTGGGGAGGGGCGGTGCTGAGGCTGGGGAGGAATGCCAACCAGGGAAGCACGGCTTCGTAGTCACACAAGACATCCCATCTATCTGATGACATTATAATTTGCTTCTCACTTATCGTGTAGGGCACCAGACAGTTTCAACTATCATTTGTCGAGCGTCCATTAAGTATTGTCTCGTCTGTAATAGTCAACTGTGTGTCCAACAGTGCAGAGGGGCAGCCGTGGACACATGTGGGAAATAAGCCTTAATGACAACAAACAATTTGTCAGACACTCTTTCACTCAGCATCAACATCTGGGTGCCATTGAGTGAATTAAATGATCTAACCCATCTCATTCATCACCCAAACCAGGGACCCAACTGTGGAATTCTGCAGGCAATCACCCAACAGGGGATGGATGGATGAAGCTGTGGGGGACAGTGAAGATGACAGTGTATGTGTCAGCCTTCTGGAAGGCTGGACTACAGGAGTACACATGTTCCTGTGAGGAACAACTTCACCTACTGAAGTCTGTGCACTTACATCCAGAGTTAACAGGAACAATGGTGCAGGCACATGAACACGGAGAAAATGACTGAGGTCGCTCCATAGCGTTTACTCTCTCATCACACTTTAATCATTAATTTAGGTCAGCACTTTTCAATGGTCCAGGTTTGTTTTGGGGGTGCCCAGGGGGTTAGGGCTTTGTCCTGTTCAGGATCACAGACTTGGTCAATAGTAGGCCAAGGCCTCAGGCAGAGGTCCTCCAGACAGCTCCTTCCAGGTCACTGGAAGAGCGTGACAGGTCACTTCTGAGAACCTGGTCTTTTATCTGTGTCCTCCACAGCAAAACCTGTGGGAACATCTCAGTCACCTACCTGGAACCAAGAAGATCCGTGTGTGCCGTCAGCTCGTTCAGTGTGGGAAAGGATGGAGAGGGAAGAGTGAGATGAGTTTATGTTTTCAGAGGTTACTATGTTCCTGAATCAGTGACTGGAAAATGCTTGGAGCCGAAGCCTGAACCCTCCAGAAGTCATTAAAGCTGGGATGGGGGGGGGGGCTGGAGAGATGATCTAGTGGTTAAGAGCACTGACTGCTCTTGCAGAGGACCTGGGTTCGATCCCCAGCACCCGCATGGCAGCTGAGAACCATCTTTAACTCCAGTTCCAGGGGAATCCGACACCCTCTTCTGACCTTCGCGGCATTGCATGACACGAGTGCACAAACCTACATGCAGACAGTACATTCATACATACATAAATAAATAAATAAATAAATAAATAAATAAATAAATAAATAAAATAAAAAGCTGGGGTGGGGGGCAGATGTCATTAATGCTGGGGTATGGGGGGCAGATGTCATTAATGCTGGGGTATGGGGGGCAGATGTCATTAATGCTGGTGTGGGGGCAGATGTCATTAATGCTGGGGTGTTGGGGGTAGATGTCACTAATGCTGGGTGTCGGGGGTAGATGTCACTAATGCCGGGGTGGGGGGCAGATGTCATTGATGCTGGGGTGGGGGCAGATATCATTAATGCTGGTGGGGGGCAGATGTCATTAATGCTGGGGTGGGGGGCAGCTGCCTCTTTAATCCTTAGCCCAAGGATCCACAATTTAGTAAATTCTTATTAGGATACTTGAATGCTAGGTTGAGAAAAATCTTTAGAATTCACTTAATCAGATGGTAGTTGTCTTTTTTTTTTTTCTTTTTGTCTTTTCGAGACAGGGTCTTCCTGTAGCCCTGGCTGTCCTGGAACTCACTCTGTAGACCAGGCTGGCCTTGAACTCACAGAGATCCGCCTGCCTCTGCCTCCCAAGTGCTAGGATTAAAGGCAACAGGATGTTTGTGGGGATGGAAGGAGGCTTGGTCACATGGCCACATGAGTAAATCATATAAAACACATCTATTTGTGATCTCATGAACATTTGGGGGGAAAGGAGGAAGGACTCTGAGGAAGGCAGCTGTGGCTTCATAACAACATATGACAATGCAGTATGAGAACAGAGAAGTGTCATCAGCACATAAAGGATTGCCTTGCTTTTTCTCATTTCACTCTAGATTGGACAAACACTGGAGTTTAGGGGTTGTGATCTAGTTCGTCACAGGGGCAATGACTGGCCAAAGTTTCAAGCAAGTGGCTATTTGGTATGGGGCGTTCCCAGGATATTGGAGCCACTGAAAGTCCCTTCGAAGAAATCTTCTTGGCTTTTGGAAGTAAGAGAGTCACATGGGGAAGGTAAGCTGTGTTCCACACAGGATTGAAGCACACTCCGGGATCAGGAAGATGGGTAGCAAGGACTCCAAGTAGGAGAAATAGTCTGCAGAAAGGGTGCCTGTCAGATTCTAAGAACACTCCCTTCCTCACACTGCCTTTCCCTCCTTGGGTCAATAACCCATGGGGAAAAGGATCACAAAAACAGTTTGAAATAGGGGATTTGTGAAGCGCCTAGATTCTCAGAACTTGAGAGAGTACTCTATATTTTTCCAGATTTTCTGACAGTCCTTGGAGATAGCACTGACCAGATGAGGCACTCAGAGAAGACATCTGCCCCAGGTGGGCATCAGGAATTCAAATATGTCCAAGGGAAGTTCAGAACCAGCACACAGGCTGCTGTCTGAGGGAACCTGTTTCTTGGACTCTGTGCAGGCCCTGGGTTTTGTGCTTCTGAAACATTATTTCACAAAAGTCCAAGCATTGTCCTACCATCGTCTTCACAGACAAAGGCCAAATGGCCAGAAAGCACGGGACGCACAGTGATTATCACTAGCCCCTGAAGTGTACCTTCATCAGGAAGGTAAAGGGGTGCTGGGGAGCTTAGTCAGCAGAGTACTTTCTGCATAAGCACAATGCCCCGAGCTCCATCCCCAGCACCCACGTAAAGGCTGCGTGTGTTGGCATGCACTTGTAATCCTAGTACTGGGCAGGGAGAGACAGCCAGTCTGCCTAAGTGGTAAGCACCAGGTTCCAAACAAGGAGGGAACCTGCCTCAGAAAGCAGGTGGATGTGTGGGACTGGAGAGCTGGCTCAGCCGTTAAGAGATGCTCTTGCAGAAGACCAGGGTTCGATTCTCAGAACCCAGATGATGGCTAACAACCATTCATAATTTCAGTTCCAGGGGATCCAATGCCCTCCTCTGACCTCTGTGGGCACTTCATGACACAAGTACACTTACATACATGCAGGCAATATATCCATACACGTAGAAAATAAATTAATAAAAACAATAGATAAAAATAAAACGGATGATAGTTGAGGAGCAATGCCCAAGGTGACCTGTGGCCTTCACAGGTGTGCACACACATGCACTCTCACCCACATATATAGGTGTCCCTGTATACATGGGAACATAGACAAACAGATGGACAGAAAGATAAATTGTGCTTCCCATATTCTAGTTTAATAGAGCATTTTCCTCAGTATTCATTTAAACCATGTCAAATTTCCATTTCAGAGGTTAAAAGTGGTTGGATATCATGACTGAGTGTGGTTTGACTTGATATTTATCATTAATTTCTACTGCTCTAGTGTTGTCCGATTCTTTAACTTTGGCAATAAATGGACTGCCATATCCTAAGAACAGCAATAGAGGTAACGATTAGGAAAATCTTTTTATCAACTATACCAACAACCACACTATCAACTGAGAAAACTGCTTGTACATGGTATTTATTGTGGTTGAAGTCCACATATCATACAATTTACCATCTCCGTCTTCTGGGGTGCCCAGTTCAACAGTTTAAGAATGCTCACACAGCTGTGAGACAGGTCTCCAGACTCTCATTTTGCAGAACGGAGACAGCTTCAGTCACAGTGAGGCCAGGTGAGGTTCAGTGCAGCTGGTGGTATCAGACCTAGAGTATTCAGTCTGGAATTCTGGGTAAACTTTCTAAGTTTTAATATTAGATTTTATTTTAAAACCATAGCTTTATTGAGATTTAATATTCCATATATTGGGCCATGGAAGGTATTTATTTAATGGTTTTCAGTATTTTCACAGTGCTAGAGGCCTGCTGTTTACTAGCTCCAAGCACCACTCCCTAAGGACACACTCCCAGCCTCACATGCTCTTCCTCCTCCCCTCAGCCTCCATCCACCGTCTTCTCTATGCATGTCACCATTTGAGAACCCTGCTAATTTAAGCAATTGTTGAGTATGTAAGTTACACATTTTATTTCACCCTTAACAAAGCCATGAATTAAATACCGTTGTTTTTACTTTGTAGATTTGGAAATAGCAATGAGAATAATATAAAAAGTTACACATGACCACAATTTTTAATATTCTAATTACTTGCTTGAACAACTGATAAACACTGGGATGAAACCCTCCTGAAATAGATGCCAGGGCAGCATGAAGAGACGAAGGAGAAGAGACTCAAGCTGCTCTGCAGAGAAGGCTTAGGCTGATTTTCCTAACATTCGAAAAATTTCAGAGCCTACATGACATAATGTAGATGACATTAAAACAGTGGATATGCTTATTATCTAAACAAATTATTTTTAAAATAGGGAAAAAGGACTTAATTTTAAGCACAGTATTTTAGTTCAGGATAATACTGACAAGCTTAAAGAAATTCTGGAGGAGAGAGGATTTTTTTTTTTTTTGGTCTTTTCGAGACAGGGTCTCCCTGAAGCCCCAGCTGTCCTGGAACTCACTCTGTAGACCAGGCTGGCCTTGAACTCACAAAGATCCACCTGCCTCTGCCTCCCGAGTGCTAGGAGTAAAGGCGTGCGCCACCACGCCCGGCTGAGAGAGGATATTTTGAAATGAGTTGATGTTTGGGGGCATCATCCAGCAGATTAGAGTCAGCACACCAGGCAGTCTGAGCACTCAGGGCACATGAAACCCCACCACGGGCTACACCAGGATGAACAGACACCAGCTCCAAGGACATATGGATGTCTCTCACACCTCCACGGTTTTTGTTAAACAGGAATACAAAATTGAAGAAAGCCATTGTCCTAGAGTCTCCATAATCACTTTCTTTTGCTTTGTTTCAGTTTATTTTGTTTTTATATTTTTTATTTAGCTTTTTAAGTAAACAGAGATATATCAACAATCCCACATCTAGTCCATTTGAAAAGCATACTTAAAGTTTGAGAATGGAAATTAAACATCAGTAGGACATCATCTATAACACAGCAACTTTAAAATAAAAAATGTATCTTTATTCAATTAAGATGTAGTTACTAGAGCCTCTATCATTAAAAGAGTGAGGAGGATTATAGAGTGACAAGATGTTTGTATGAAGGAGCCTATTTTCATATTGTTGAAACAAGATTCACTTCTTGGTCTTCGGTTGTTGACCTTATCTTTTAACTGCTGAGTTACCTCTCCAGCCCAAGATTCATGTTCAAACAAAGGTTTCATCTTTATAGGAAAAATTTGAACTTTAAAAGAATATGCAAGTCTTTCTTGAATAATAAGTTTAATACACAGTGATGATTTTATCAGGAAGATAGCTATATATATTATATAGATATACTTACAAGTTTATTTATATATTCATGCTCCTAAAGAAATAAAATGATGATATTTGTAAAGAATAGTAAACTTATATAAGGAGGTTCCTGCCTTGTATAGACCAATTTATTGATTCTTTTTTTTTTTTTTGGTCTTTTCAAGACAGGGTCTCCCTGTAGCCCCAGCTGTCCTGGAACTCACTCTGTAGACCAGGCTGGCCTTGAACTCACAAAGATCTGCCTGCCTTTGCCTCCCAAGTGCTAGGATTAAAGGCATGCACCACCACACCTGGCTAAATTTATTGATTTTTTTAAAAAGTATCAAACTTACCCAATTAAACTTTTCTTCAACCCACGGAAACGTCCATAAACTTACATATTAGGCCCCAGAATATTGAGTCTCCTTTCGAAATTTTGCTCGACTTGAAGGTGGCCACATTGCTATCAAGTAGAGCACACAAACATGCTAACATCCAAATCTAACCACAGTGAATTTTGACTTACTGGGTTGTCCCAACCACTCAGAAATGCCTTTTTAATTTTTGAAAAAGAAATTAATTCATTTCAACTCAGTGAACATCAGTCTGTCTTCTTTCAAGGACAAAAGGCTGAGCTAATTACAGGTAATAATTTTTATCACTCATTATTTTTGATAACCCACGAAAACAAAGACTCATAGAATCCATGTACAGGGAAGACTCTTCAGGATGACCAACCCTGATGTCTTCGTCTGACAGAGAAAGAAGCAAGTGGCTTCTCAACCATGCCCTGGTCAGAGTCCTAAGCAAAATCGGAACCCAGTTCTCTGTTAACCACCCAAGGCCCATTCTGCCGCCTTCCCTCCCCAGTCTATACAAGGTAGCCCCAAATGAACAGCCACCCGGGACTCCTTTTTGATGAAAGAAACTCTAGGATCTCAGAATGAAGTAATAGTGATTCCTACACCTTGAAACACTGCACACAGAGCAGAATAGCAGTGTACGTTGGTACCGTGACCAGTGGCCTTCCACAGACGGGACCAACAGCCATGTCATGTCACCGGGAAGAAAGAACCATCTACAGAGAACCCTACTGCATGACACAGGTCTGCCGTGGTTCATGCACACACCGACTTGGGGAGGGTAGGTTTGTTCTACTAACGTTAAAAATGAGGGACCTGAAGACACACGACCATCAAGCACAGACCCAAGAAAACTGAGGAAAAAAAAAGATAAAAAGCAAACTCTCTATGAGGTACAGAATAAAAGGAAGGAATACACTCTGGCATCTTTGAGGCTATGAAGAAATAATGTTGTTTTGAAATTACAGGTAGATGTGTTTCCTCCCCCCAGCCCCCACACTCTTTTCTAGCACATTTTGGGGAACTATGGAAAATGAATAGGAGAGACAAAAAAGTACTTTGCCCGGCAGGAATACAGAATTGTGAAAGCACAGACAGCACACAGAGGCCCTGCCACTCACTCACAAAGAATTTTGTGCATGTAGATGGCTGATTAATTGCCGGCCTGCCTAGACGAAGCTGCAACAAGCCAGATACTGTCAGCATGCCATCGGTTACCATGGAAATGCACAAGGTTCCTGTTTCTGACAGACCCTTGAATACTGGATAGATTGTGCCATATGTAAATAAGGCAAATTAGTTTTCCTATATCTTCTAGACAAGGTTAGACGAAAAGAAAATATATCTTTTTAAACTTACTCTCTAACCTCTTAGATATGATTGAGAACTGAGTTTCTTTCTTAAGAAACTGAATTCAGCTTGTTATAATTGAAAGGTACTTGCACTCCCCACTCCCCCCCCCCCCGCAATGCAAATTGCAAAATGCATCCCTTACTCTCGGGGAAGGACTTCAAACTCGGCCCATGAGAAGGTCCATTTACAAAACTTTTGTTTTGTAGCCAGAAGAGGTATCTCACAGCCTATTAATTTTTATAAAATGTCAGACAGTGACTTGTACAGCATAGCTTAGAAATTGTATATTTTCATCATGTAATTTTTACTTATTACACAGCTGGATTAGTGAGCCCAAAACCAGCATAGTAAATCAAATCAGAACACTTTAAAATGTTCAGCTCCACAACTGTGGACATCTATTTGACATTACACTGGTGAGGCTTTTTTTTTTTTTTTTTTTTTTTTGAGACTTTGTTTTTAAAAAGAGTTTTTTCCCCTGAACTGGCAAACTTTATAGCTTCTTTTCACATTTCAAGAACATATAATTCATAATTAAGTCTGATGTTATTTCAAAATAAATCTTCGAATTATTACTAGGATATTCCATTCACTTAAACAGTGAACATGCCCCAAGAGCTGGGATACCACCAGACTAGAGTTTTTCTGAGTAGATCTTAAAGTGTGACTTTCTGAGAATAAAATGCTGTATCATCTTTATTATCCACTCCCTAGTTAGAAATATAAAGTTTCATGTGCATTCTACTAGACTTTCCATGGATAACTGCATATGGAATTTCCATCCTTAAACCTGAATAGTCCTTTGCTGTTCAAGTAAGACACAGCATTAGCAGTACCAGTGGTGTTGACAATGATCCAAATGAATACTTCTTCAAGTTGCAGTTAACCATCTCTCCCTTTTCTAGGTAAAGGCAATATAATTTATTTTCTCTCAATGTACATTTTAGATATTCAAATTATAACTGCAGCACACTGTACTATATAGTGTTCCACATTTTAGAATTCAGAGAATGTTTCCTAAACATCCGTATAGCTTTGTTATTGAATACTATGCAAGAAAAAATTGAAAATGGCACTGCCTACATATTTTCCTCTTTACATAAATAATATAGCTTGTAAATGTACTGGATGTTAATATTTGGTTTCTTTTCTTGCACAAATACTCTTCATAGACTTCAATATGAACAGAACATTAAGTGGAAGATTTTTATACCTATTTCTAAACAAAGCAAACAAGTATATTATGCTAATACAGTCATAAAGAAGAAATCAAAAGAAACTACCTGAGCACGTTGGGTGGGACGATGGGATTATTTTCTCTGTTCTTCCTTTGTTTTACATATAGATGCTCAGATGCATTCCACACTTCCCTGCATCCCAGTCATTTTCCGTGGCCCACAGAGAGCATCTCATTTTGCTCTTCTCTTTAAGACAATCATCAGTAAGAGCCTGGGATTTCCTGGAGGGTCACAACACCAATGTCTGTGTTTCTTGCTGGAAATCTTTTGAAGCCCTTTAGCTATGAGTATGTGTGTAAATATTTTAATAGCATCTCTAAGTCAAATGTTTCACAAAGGAAACTGACCAAATTCTCTTTTTCAAATGTTATTCTGAAAAAGTGTTGCTTTCTCAGTGATATGACACGTGTCATGTGTGCCAGGAGTAGTTTAGAAACAAGGAAATTAGCCTACCCATGTTTTAAATTTTCTACTTTAGAATGCACAATCATATCTTAGACTGAAAGATAAATATGGAGGTATTACCTTGTTGCTTAAATGTGGTAAAATTGGAAGATAATACATTGGCTTATCAAAAATGGTTAAACAGGGATTATCAATGAAAAGCTCAAGCATGAGACTCTGCTTTAGATCTCCAAAAATCTTGACAATATTAGACTTTTTTATTTATCTTTATGTAAATTATAAAAATAAATACCTTTTTTGTTTGAATACATTGCAAACTGAATTCATACCTTCTATTACTATTTTATTTTCTTCAGAACCTAAAGGAACTATGTCCCCTTCTTTTGTGCATCCTTGAGCCACATCCCAGAAACTCCAATAGAGTCTCAATTGAACATTTTCTAGTCTATACTTGGCCATTTAATGGCAAATGAGCCTAGCAACATGCCACCATTCATTTATGTATATATTTGACTTTGAGAATTTCATACATGAGTGCTGTCTTTGTATTACTTCCGTCCTTCTCAGCCCCTTCCAACTCCTCCTGTCTCCCCCATTCCCTCTCAATATCTTATCCTCTTCTTTGATTACTGTTGCATGCACATACATTATATTTATAAATGCACATACATACACACATGTATAAAAATGCACTGAATCCATTAAGTGGTGCTTACATGTACATGGGCTTAGAGCTGTCCATCTGGGCTTTCTCCCTCGGCATCCATTGATTGCCTATAGCTCTTCATCTTGAGGTGGAACCCCATGACACACCTCCTCCATCCACCTTGGCATGTTAACTACTTTTGTCATCATGTAAACCTCCTTAGACCACACACTGTGGAATCCCACCAGTGCAGCTTGCCTGTCATGTCCAGAATGCATTAACCAGCAGCAGGTGTCTTGTCCCTCTGCCACTTATATTATTATTATTATTAGGCCTCTTAATGGTTTGCCCTAAAAATGGGCCAACAGTGGAACTTCATCCAAAGCCTCTTTTTAAACTACGTGACAAATGAACACAAACACACACACACATACACACACACACACACACACACACACACACACATGCATATCACACTGAAGCCCAAAGTTAGCTGGAAGGATGAGCTTAGATTCACAGCACATAAATAAATGCTATTGGTGGTTGACATGATGGTTGCTATCTATAAAAATGCAGCTAGTAGTTTCAGACGGTTCTCGGCCGCCATGTGGGTACTGGGGATCGAACCCGGGTCCTCTGTAAGAGCGGTCTGCGCTCCCAACCGCTAGGCCATCTCTCCAGCCCAGGGAATCCAACACCCTCTTCTGACCTCCGCGGCATTGCACGACACGGGCGCACCAACTTGCATGCAGACAGTACATTGATACACATACAGAAATAAATAAATGCCGGGCATGGTGGCGCACGCCTTTAATCCTAGCACTTGGGAGGCAGAGGCATGCGGATCTCTGTGAGTTTGAGGCCAGCCTGGTCTACAGAGTGAGTTTCAGGACAGCCAGAGCTACAGGGAGACCCTGTCTCAAAAAAGACCAAAAAAATTGCAGCTAGTAGTAATATTTGACTCATTTACTTCACAGAATAGTTGGGGAAGAATTTTAATCAGGCATATGAAAGTCTGTTTCTTGAAGTTCATGAACTCAGAGCACTATTTGGGTCTTATTAGATCTAAAATAATTTACACCTCATAAAACATTTTATTAACAAATATCCTAGTCCTAACTCTACCCTATATATATATGTATGCCTATTGGTAAATTTTATGTATTTATCTTTTATATATGTATATGTTCTAAATAAATTCATATATCTCTATATGCAGGGGTAAGAGAGTTTATATGGACATATGTTTTTATTTAACTAATTTTAATATTATTCTTAGCCAATATTTATCTATTGATTAAAATAGCAATAGTTGTTTGGCAATAAATCAAAGCATTTTTTTAGGATGATACATTGGAAACTTTTGATTTAAGTGCATCCTAGAGTCTGCCGGGTCCCAGGATTAGTTTTTACTGGCCCTGTAAAATACCAGTGACATGGGATTCCTGGGAAACTGCAGATCCACTGATCACCTTCCAGGTTTCTTATATTCTCTTAGAATATTTGAATTATCATTCAATTTTTAATGATCTAATTTGAACCATTTATTGGAAATGTGATGTGCACATTTAAGTTGTAGAGAATATGTTGTTCATCCTTGTGCTTTGAAATTTTAAAAAAGTCCTTCCCTTCTACTTCCATGGTACTGGCCACTTGCTGTTCTTCAGAGACAGCCTAGTGTCAACTTCACTGACCACACACCTGCTTCACGTACAGTGTCCCTGATACCCTCAGCTTGTGCGGCCCTGCCTTGGACAACTGTCCAGTCTTCTTTACTATCAGGCAATTTTCTCTCCACAACGAACCACTTAATTTTCAGTCTGACACTGACACTTGTACCCTGCAGCAACCAAGTGCTTTGGAGCAGCCAGAAGGAAAGCCATCAGCTGCTGCTTCTAAAAAACCTTGGGATTCCAAGTACCTAGAGCCAGGCCCATGTCACCCTGGCTAGGCCTGTGTGTGGTCGTCCGTGTATGTGAACATTATGTGAGATGTGAGTTTTGCATGTTGGCTACTAACCTGTGCACTATGATACATGCCTGCGAAACTCTGGATGGTAGAAGTACTTTTATGACCCCCTCAGAGAGACGGGCCATGTCCAAACCTGGCCAACATGGGAAGGGATACTCAGCTGATGAGAGGGACATATTGTGGCACCTGTAGATTTCATTTGTTGCATTTATGACCACATTCTATGTGTTATAAGCAACCTTCTTCATGAAAACTAATTTTCACTTGATGAGAAGCATCCCTTCATTTAGCCTACATTCCTATGAGTTCAAACAGAAAAGTAAAAAATAAAATGTATACTTTTCATTCCCAGTTTTAACTAAAAGGTACATTTTCTCCAGGTTTTGCCAATATACCTCTGTGTTCAATATTTTTCTTTGCAAATCTGTGATCCACTTGAGTCCTGGTTTCAACTTCAGGCCATCCATTAGAATAAGTTAAGAGTGGGGAAAGGGTCAGCCTTTTCTGTCTGCCGTCTAGGTAGCTTTCGTCTCTAATGGAATCTTTTCGATAATTATTTCATACTTCGGGCAAATCTTGATGGACTCCATTCACCCACTTCATTGCTACCTCGGCAGATCATTCAAAAGCTTCTATTAGACTCTTAGAGAAACCTTCTTTTGCTTTATACTCAAAGAAAGGAAGTAAAAACCAAACTTCAAGAGGGGCCATGCTTTTTACCATCACTGCTGTCCTTCTGGGCTGAACAAGAGGCACCAGGTTCCCTTTCTCCTCTGAAAGCACTTTGCCAGGTAGAAGGGTTTTAAACTATGCATGGGCCAACCTCAAACATACCTTGATCCCATTCAAAAGCTACTGAAAATATCTCCATACTCATTTGCATATGACTTTCCACTATTAATGTTGGAAGTGATCAGTGTTAGCTCTTGTTCCATGACAGTGCTTTTCAGGAGAAAAAAGAAAAGAAACCTCTGACGAATCACTGTAAGATGAATTACAACTAAGTGTGAGGACTGAGAAAAAAATCAGGGTATCATCTGGGACTCTTTCTTATTTGGGGGACTATATCACACTCTTTTTAAAACAGAGATTTTCTTCCCAGCTGTTTTTTGCTTTGTAATTCATGGAAGCAAATTTTAAGTTTCTAA
Organism: Rhizomys pruinosus; assembly: GCA_009823505.1. Lineage (NCBI taxonomy): Eukaryota > Metazoa > Chordata > Mammalia > Rodentia > Spalacidae > Rhizomys > Rhizomys pruinosus. The sequence goes on from VZQC01014822.1 coordinate 2,524,215, forward strand.
TCACAAATCAGCTAAAGGGCAGCAGAGGACTGAGAACTGGCTGCTGATCCTACTGAGAACTGGCTGCTGATCCTACTGAGAACTGGCTGCTGATCCTACTGAGAACTGGCTGCTGATCCTAATGAGAACTGGCTGCTGATCCTAATGAGAACTGGCTGCTGATCCTACTGAGAACTGGCTGCTGATTCTACTGAGAACTGGCTGCTGACCCTACTGAGAACTGGCTGCTGATCCTACTGAGAACTGGCTGCTGATCCTACTGAGAGAGAAGTGACTGCTGACTACTGAGAACTGGCTGCTGATGCTACTGAGAACTGGGTGCTGATCCTTCTGAGAACTGGCTGCTGACTCTACTGAGAACTGGCTGCTGATTCTACTGAGAACTGGCTGCTGATCCTACTGAGAACTGGCCTCCTGGGTGCTGGGCCGACAGCTAGAGTCATGGAGGATGGAGCCGGCCCCCTCATGGCAGATGTTTTTGCTGCTTGTGTCCTCACAACCCACTCTTAAGTGAGGCTCCAAGTGGCTTCCTTTAATAAAGCAGGGAACAAGGGATGGTCTGCTGATGTGCACTGCTCCTGGATGGATGGGGGCATTGTCTATATAATACACCCCCCAACTTAAATCCTTCTGCAATGGATTTAAGGAAGCTCTTGAATATGTAACACAAGGTGTGTAACATGCACCAGAGAAAGTAGGCAAAGGTTAAGACACACACAGAGACTCACAACCCAGTTTATCAGGGTCAATCAGGTTGCTGCCCCAGGCCATGAGCACAGTAAGGTGCAGTCACAGTAAGGTACAGTCACAATAAGGGAAATATTAGGGGGAAAGGAAACCCCTCTGAAGCAAGTCCCTGCTGTGTACACACACTGTTGCAAGAGAGTGAGAATTGCCTGAGCACAGCAGCTGGAGCTGGGGCTTAGCTGGGGAGGGAGAACCTTTCTGAATATCTTACTAAGTGAAAATAGCCATCTGTGTCCTTGGAAAGTTCAATGGATGTGTTTAGAATGTAATATAACATACAAGATAAATTTTTAAAAATCAGATTTGATTTAAGCCACTGTACATCATTTTTATAGTATTTTGTTTCTTGCTTTTTGTTATTTGATTTTTGCATGTTAATTATTGTTATTATTATTTTGGTCTTTTTGAGACAGGGTCTCCCTGTATCTCCAGCTGTCCTGGAACTCATTCTGTAGACCAGACTGGCCTTGAACTCACAGAGATCTGCCTGCCTCTGCCTCCCAAGTGCTGGGATTAAAGGAGTGTGCCACCATGCCAGGCTTTTGCATGTTAATTTATAGCTTCATAATTTTTCTTGTGAAGCCTATAAGTCTAATGAGTGCCTTTACCACCATGTAGAGATGAGACTGGGAGACCTCTGCGGGTGAACAAAGGAGATCACCTGGAGCCACTAAAATGTTAGCGTTTCATTTATTTACTCATTTATAATTTAAAAGTGACTTTTTATCTGTATGTATGTGAGTGTGTGTGTGTGTGTGTGTGTGTGTGTGTGTGTGTGTGTGTGTCCTCTCCTCTTCTACCATGTGGGTTCTAGGGACTGAACTCAGGTCATCAGGCTTGGCAGCAAGTGCCTTTATCTGAGCCCTCTCACCAGCCTAATATTCTATTTACTAAAAATCACACAATCGGCCGGGCGTGGTGACACACGTCTTTAATCCTAGCACTTGGGAGGCAGAGGCAGATGGATCTTTGTGAGTTCAAGGCCAGCCTGGTCTACAGAGTGCGTTCCAGGACAGCTGGGACTACAGGGAGACCCTGTCTCAAAAAGACAAAACAAAAAATATAAAATAAAACCACACACTCATACACCTAGTTTTTTCTTAATCTTTTAAGTTTGACTTCAAATCTCAGTCTATTTACACATATTTATCAATTTGGAAAGTATTAATATCTTATATTAATTTCCTTAAATGTAGTGATATCTCTTGGAGCAGGTGAGCTCAATGGTTAGGAGCACTGGCTGCTCTTGCAAAGGATGAAGTTTCAATTCCCAGCTCCCACATAGTGTCTAACAACCATCCATAACTCCAGTTCCAGGGGATCAAATGCCCTCTTCTGACCTCCAAGGGTCACTTACAACACAGTGCACTTACATACATGCAGGCAATATATTCACACACATAAACTTTAAAAAAAGTAGTAGTACTACTCTTAAAGTTTGCTATCTATTAATTATATGGGAGGTACAGAGTTAACATTTTAAATATTCAATTATTTAATAAATCTTACCTGATGTCTAAATATGATTTTCAGATAATAGTAAATATAGTGAATTTAAGCTTTTGTAAGCATCTAATAATAGTTATAGCTTAGCATCCTCTTTAATTCTTCACACAAAATTTGAAATAATTTAATTTACTCTATTTTAAATTATGAATTTAAAATAATCTGTTGTATATATTTGAATGGTCATACAATTCCAATTATATGTTTGTTTGTTTGAGACAAGTTCTCACCCTGTAGTCTGGATTGGCTGGGATCCACTGTGTGCACCAGGCTGGCCTGTGCTCCTGGCAGTCTCCCTGCCTCAGTCTAGAGTGTCCGAAGTGACAAGGGGACATGGGGACAGCATTGTTCTGTCCACTGCAAGCTCCTGATGTGTGTACAATGCTGTTCTGTCCACTGCATTGCTCCTGACGTGTGTACAGTGCTGTTCTGTCCACTGCAGGTTCCTGATGAGTGTACAGTGCCGTTCTGTCCCCTACAGGCTCCTGACGTGTGTACAATGCCGTTCTGTCCACCGCAGGCTCCTGACGAGTGTACAGTGCCGTTCAGTCCACTGCAGGCTCCTGACAAGTGTACAGTGCCGTTCTGTCCACCGCAGGCTCCTGATGTGTGTGTACAGTGCCGTTCTGTCCACTGCAGGCTTCTGACGTGTGCACAGTGCTGTTCTGTCCACCGTAGACTCCTGATGTGTGCACAGTTCTGTCCACCGCAGGCTCCTGACGTGTATACAGTGCCGTTCTGTCGACCCCAGGCTCATGACGTGTGCACAGTGACTTTCTGTCCACCGCAGGCTCCTGACGTGCGCACAGTGCCGTTCTGTCCACCGCAGGCTCCTGACATGCGCACAGTGCTGTTCTGTCCACCACAGGCTCCTGATGAGTGTGCAGTTCTGTCCACTGCAGGCTCCTGACGTATGCACAGTTCTGTCCACTGTAGGCTCCTGATGCGCGTACAGTGCTGCTCTGCCCACTGCAGGCTCCTGACGTGCGTACAGTGCTATTCTGTCCACCGCAGGCTCCTGACATGTGCACAGTGCCGTTCTGTCCACCACAGGCTCCTGACGTGTGCACAGTGCCATTCTGTCCACCGCAGGCTCCTGACAAGTGTGCAGTTCTGTCTACTGCAGGCTCCTGACGTATGCACAGTTCTGTCCACTGCAGGCTCCCAATGTGTGTACAGTGCCATTCTGTCCACTGCAGGCTCCTGACGTGTGCACAGTGCTGTTCTACCCACCGTAGGCTCCTGATGTGTTCAGAGTTCTGTCCACCACAGGCTCTTGATGTGTATACACTGCCGTTCTGTCCACCGCAGGCTCCTGACGTGTGCACAGTGCCGTTCTGTCCACCGCAGGCTCCTGACGTGTGCACAGTGCTGTTCTGTCCACCACAGGCTCCTGACGTGTGCACAGTGCCATTCTGTCCACCGCAGGCTCCTGACGTGTGCACAGTGCCGTTCTGTCCACCGCAGGCTCCTGACATGTGCACAGTGCTGTTCTGTCCACCACAGGCTCCTGACATGTGCACAGTGCTGTTCTGTCCACCACAGGCTCCTGACATGTGCACAGTGCTGTTCTGTCCACTGCAGGCTCCTGATGTGTGTACAGTGCCATTCTGTCCACTGCAGGCTCCTGACGTGCACACAGTGCTGTTCTGTCCACCGTAGGCTCCTGATGTGTGCACAGTTCTGTCCACCGCAGGCTCCTGATGTGTATACACTGCCGTTCTGTCCACTGCAGGCTCCTGACGTGTGCACAGTGCCATTCTGTCCACCACAGGCTCCTGACGTGCGCACAGTGCCGTTCTGTCCACCACAGGCTCCTGACGTGTGCACAGTGCCATTCTGTCCACCACAGGCTCCTGACGTGCGCACAGTGCCGTTCTGTCCACTGCAGGCTCCTGACGTGTACACAGTGCTGTTCTGTCCACCGCAGGCTCCTGATGAGTGTGCAGTTCTGTCCACTGCAGGCTCCTGACATATGCACAGTTCTGTCTACTGCAGGCTCCTGATGTGTGTACAGTGCCATTCTGTCCACTGCAGGCTCCTGACGTGTGCACAGTGCTGTTCTGTCCACCATAGGCTCCTGATGTGTGCACAGTTCTGTCCACCACGGGCTCCGGACGTGTATACAGTGCCGTTCTGTCCACCGCAGGCTCCTGATATGTGCACAGTGCCATTCTGTCCACCGCAGGCTCCTGACGTGTGCACAGTGCCGTTCTGTCCACCGCAGGCTCCTGACGTGTGCACAGTGCCATTCTGTCCACCACAGGCTCCTGACGTGCGCACAGTGCTGTTCTGTCCACCGCAGGCTCATGACGAGTGTGCAGTTCTGTCCACCGCAGGCTCCTGATGTATGCACAGTTCTGTCCACTGCAGGCTCCTGATGTGTGTACAGTGCCATTCTGTCCACTGCAGGCTCCTGACGTGCGCACAGTGCTGTTCTGTCCACCGCAGGCTCCTGACGTGGGTGCAGTGCTGTTCTGTCCACTGCAGGCTCCTGATGTGTTTACAGTGCCATTCTGTCCACTGCAGGCTCCTGACGTGCGCACAGTGCTGTTCTATCCACCGTAGGCTCCTGATGTGTGCACAGTTCTGTCCACCGCAGGCTCCTGATGTGTCTACAGTGCCGTTCTGTCCACCGCAGGCTCCTGACGTGGGCACAGTGCTGTTCTGTCCACTGCAGGCTCCTGATGTGTGTACAGTGCCATTCTGTCCACTGCAGGCTCCTGACGTGCGCACAGTGATGTTCTATCCACTGTAGGCTCCTGATGTGTGCACAGTTCTGTCCACCGCAGGCTCCTGATGTGTATACAGTGCCGTTCTGTCCACCGCAGGCTCCTGACGTGTGCACAGTGCTGTTCTGTCCACCACAGGCTCCTGACGTGTGCACAGTGCTGTTCTGATGTGTGCACAGTGCCGTTCTGTCCACTGCAGGCTCCTGACGTGCGCACAGTGCCGTTCTGTCCACCGCAGGCTCCTGACATGCGCACAGTGCCATTCTGTCCACCGCAGGCTCCTGACGAGTGTGCAGTTCTGTCCACTGCAGGCTCCTGATGTGTGTACATTGCCATTCTGTCCACTGCAGGCTTCTGACGTGTGCACAGTGCTGTTCTACCCAACGTAGACTCCTGATGTGTGCAGAGTTCTGTCCACCGCAGGCTCCTGATGTGTATACACTGCCGTTCTGTCCACCGCAGGCTCCTGACGTGTGCACAGTGCTGTTCTGTCCACCACAGGCTCCTGACGTGTGCACAGTGCCATTCTGTCCACCGCAGGCTCCTGACATGTGCACAGTGCCGTTCTGTCCACCGCAGGCTCCTGACATGTGCACAGTGCTGTTCTGTCTACCACAGGCTCCTGACATGTGCACAGTGCTGTTCTGTCCACTGCAGGCTCCTGATGTGTGTACAGTGCCATTCTGTCCACTGCAGGCTCCTGATGTGCACACAGTGCTGTTCTGTCCACCGTAGGCTCCTGATGTGTGCATAGTTCTGTCCACCGCAGGCTCCTGATGTGTATACACTGCCGTTTTGTCCACTGCAGGCCTCTGACGTGTGCACAGTGCCATTCTGTCCACCCAGGCTCCTGACGTGCGCACAGTGCCGTTCTGTCCACTGCAGGCTCCTGTCGTGTGCACAGTTCTGTCCACTGCAGGCTCCTGACGTGTGTACAGTGCTGTTCTGTCCACTTCAGGCTCCTGATGTGTGTACAGTGCTGTTCTGTCCACCACAGGCTCCTGACATGTGCACAGTGCTGTTCTGTCCACCGCAGGCTCCTGACGTGTGCACAGTGCTGTTCTGTCCAATGCAGGCTCCTGATGTGTATACAGTGTTGTTCTGTCCACTGCAGGTTCCTGACGTGTGCATAGTGCTGTTCTGTCTACTGCAGGCTCCTGACGTGCGAACAGTTCTATCCACTGCAGCTTTCCTGTTCCATCCACTAAAGGCTTCATCCTGAATCATCAGTTTTGTGTCTCTGAGCATTTAGGTTTGTGTGTGGTTCTGAGCATCTGACACCATGTACAGATCTGTGTTGTCCCCACCATGTAGACCTGTGGACACTTCCTCTTCCTGCATCTAGAACGATGGAAGCCATGAATCCACTCCTCATCTCTATGGAATTAATCCTGTGAATTTCATGGATGTTACATAAGTGGAGTCACTCATGTGCAGCTTGATTGTTTTTTCTCACTGATCATCATTCCCCAGAGACTCATCCACGCTATGGCTTGTGTAACTACTTGTCTGTTGAAGGAGTTGTGTCTCCAGGATGAGGCAAGGTTTATAGCTACACATGCCTACGTGTGGTGGAAACCAGAGTAATGGTTTGGACCTTGAATGCTCCTAAAGGTCCTGCATGGTCTCCGGAGCAGCACTACGTGGAAATGGCAAGACCACTGGGACAGGGGAGCCAGAGGCCAGGAGACTGAGGTGTGACTTTCAAAGGAGACGGTGAGACCCTGGTCTCTTCTTTTCTTTGTGCTTCCCAGCTCTAAGGTGAGCAACTCCATTCTGTGCTACCTTGATACACACTGAAAGTGACAGGGTCACCTGATCAGGGACTGACAGCTCCAGTGCCATAAGCTGGACCACAAACTGCTCTAACTTGATTCTCTCGGTACTTGCCACAGTGATGGAAAGCAGACATGGTGGATCGGACAAACAGGTCATAAGGAACTCATCTTGGCTCCTGGCCGTGGCTGCCTGTGATGGCAAGGCCCACAGGTGCATCTTCATAGCTCCTCGTCAGCCTCACCAGTTATACTATGGTGTCTACTTCTAGATTTTTTTCCCTGAAATAACTGTTTTAATTTCTCCCTGTTTCCTTTATGATTCCCCCACATCCATGAATGCTACATGTCTATTTCATGGTTCCTTTTGGCTTTTTGGCCATAGCAATGAATTACTGGTGTAATTGTTTAATATCTTGCCATTAATTCTACATGCTTTCTTTCTACTTAAGTATATATGCATTAAGAATAGTCTTGGGGCTGGAGAGATGGCTCAGTGGTTGGGAGCATTGACTGCTCTTGCAGAGGACCTGGTTCGATTCCCAGTACCCACATGGCGGCTAAGAACTATCTTTAACTCCAGTTCCAGGGGAATCCAACACCCTCTTCTGACCTCTCTGGCATTGCACGACATGGGTGCACCAACCTACATGCAGACAGTACACTCATACACATAAAAAATTTAAAAAAATTAAAAAAAGAATAGTCTTTATGTCACTCTTAAGACTGGAAGTCAGGGGGCTGGAGAGATGGCCTAGCGGTTAAGAGTCCCACCTGCTCTTGCAGAAGGCCTGGGTTCAATTCCCAGCACCCACATAGCAGCTGACAACAGTCTTTAACTCTAGTTCCAGGGGGATATGACACCCTCTTCTGACCTCTGCAGCATTGCATGACACGGGTGCACAAACCTACATGCAGACAGTACATTCATACACATAAAAAAATAAATAAAATTAAAAAAAAAAACTGGAAGTCAGGATTGCCTGCAGTCATTTGTCCTGTAGGACCTTGGCACTCAGAGCAGATACCCTTGATTATTTGTTTATTTCAACATTTCTCTAGGTCTTCATTTAATGTTGGACTGATGACACACAAACCTGTTCTACAGCATTCACATGGGCAGCCTATGCTCTGTAGAGATGGCATTTTTAGAATACTGTTTATTCCTTGACAATGTCATATATTTACACAATGAATAGTGATCATGCCCACCCCTATGTCCCCTCTTCTACCAACAGATTACCCCTCCTCACAACTCCATGTCCTCTTTGGTGATTTTCACAAGAAATGTAACATGTAGTTCTAGAGAGATGGCTCAGTTAGTAAAGTGCTTGCTTTGGAGGTATGAAGACTTTGATGCCCAGAACCCATGTTTAAAAAAAGCCAGAAAAGCAGCATGCGATTTGCTCTTAACCCCAGAACTGGGGAGGCAGGGACAGGCAGGGCAGATCCCTGAGGTTGCTTGGGGAGTTCCAAGGTTTAGAAAGGAAGGTGAGCAACTCAGGAAGAACAATACCCAAGGTTGATCTTTGGCCTCCACATATGTGCCCACACATGTACACGTACTCACACAGATGTATACACACACTGTGGTGGTTTGAATGAGGTAGACTCAAGTACTAAACACTTAATTGATTGGTGGTTCTGTTCAGGAGGTGTGGCCTTGCTGGAGGAAGCACATCCCGGGCAGCTTTGAAGATGTGAACCCTCAGCTGTCTGCTCCTGCCATGCCTCCCCACCAGGATGGACTCTAGAGAAGTAACCCCAAGTGACCAAGGTATGTGGGTCATGGTGGTTTATCACAGCAACAGAAAAGCAACTCATACACACAAACATGCAAACATGCAACGTCAGAGCCAATCCTTTAGTGAGAAGTTGCTAAGAGAGGAAGCCTTCCAGAGACCTCCAACCAGAGACCTCCAACCAGAGACCTCCGCCAGACACCTCCAACCGGAGGCCTCCAGCCAGACACCTCCAGCCAGACACCTCCAAACAGACACCGCCAGCCAGACACCTCCAGCCAGACACCTCCAGCCAGACACCTCCAAACAGACACCTCCAGCCAGACACCTCCAGCCAGATACCTCCAGCCAGACACCTCCAGCCAGACACCTCCAAACAGACACGTCCAGCCAGACACCTCCAGCCAGACACCTCCAGCCAGACACCTCCAACCAGACACCTCCAGCCAGACACCGCCAGCCAGACACCTCCAGCCAGACACCTCCAAACACACACCTCCAGCCAGACACCTCCAGCCAGACACCTCCAGCCAGACACCTCCAGCCAGACACCTCCAGCCAGACACCTCCAGCCAGACACCTCCAGCCAGACACCTCCAGCCAGACACCTCCAGCCAGACACCTCCAGCCAGACACCTCCAGCCAGACACCTCCAGCCAGACACCTCCAGCCAGACACCTCCAGCCAGACACCTCCAGCCAGACACCTCCAGCCAGACACCTCCAGCCAGACACCTCCAGCCAGACACCTCCAGCCAGACACCTCCAGCCAGACACCTCCAGCCAGACACCTCCAGCCAGACACCTCCAGCCAGACACCTCCAGCCAGACACCTCCAGCCAGACACCTCCAGCCAGACACCTCCAGCCAGACACCTCCAGCCAGACACCTCCAGCCAGACACCTCCAGCCAGACACCTCCAGCCAGACACCTCCAGCCAGACACCTCCAGCCAGACACCTCCAGCCAGACACCTCCAGCCAGACACCTCCAGCCAGACACCTCCAGCCAGACACCTCCAGCCAGACACCTCCAGCCAGACACCTCCAGCCAGACACCTCCAGCCAGACACCTCCAGCCAGACACCTCCAGCCAGACACCTCCAGCCAGACACCTCCAGCCAGACACCTCCAGCCAGACACCTCCAGCCAGACACCTCCAGCCAGACACCTCCAGCCAGACACCTCCAGCCAGACACCTCCAGCCAGACACCTCCAGCCAGACACCTCCAGCCAGACACCTCCAGCCAGACACCTCCAGCCAGACACCTCCAGCCAGACACCGCCAGCGAGACACCTCCAAACAGACACCTCCAAACAGACACCACCAGCCAGACACCGCCAGCCAGACACCTCCAGCCAGACACCTCCAAACACACACCTCCAGCCAGACACCTCCAGCCAGACACCTCCATCCAGACACCGCCAGCCAGACACCTCCAGCCAGACACTGCCAGCCAGACACCTCCAAACAGACACCTCCAAACAGACACCTCCAGCCAGACACCACCAGCAAGACACCTCCAAACAGACACCACCAGCCAGACACCTCCAGCCAGACACCGCCAGCCAGACACCACCAAACAGACACCTCCAAACAGACACCGCCAGCCAGACACCGCCAGCCAGACACCTCCAAACAGACACCTCCAGCCAGACACCTCCAGCCAGACACCGCCAACCAGACACCTCCAGCCAGACACCACCAGCCAGACACAGGCTGGCACATCCATGGCAAGGATATCCATCTTTTTTTTTTTTTTTTTAATTTTTGAGACAGGGTCTCCCTTTAGTAGACCAGGCTGGCCTTGCACTCACAGATATCTGCCTGCCTCTACCTCCCTAGTGCTGGGATTAAAGGCATACATCACCACACCCAGCAAGACATAGAACTCTTTCTTTTTTAGAATTTTCTTTCTTCTTCTTTTCTTTCTTTCTTTCTTTCTTTCTTTCTTTCTTTCTTTCTTTCTTTCTTTCTTTCTTTCTTTTTAATTTGGCTCCTGCTGAGAGCTTTCTTTTTTAAAATTTATTGATATATGTATTACAAGATTATGTTACAAATCGAATCTAGACCCGTGCCCCCCCTCAACCCCCCCACCCCACCAGATTCACCATTTCAGTCAGTTCTTTAATGCAGTCTTTTCTGTTGTTGGTGTTGTTGTTCTTTCCAATATGCATCAGTCCCAACAAGAAATATTTACAACCAGGTTATTGGCGCTAGCATCCACAGATGAGGGATAGCATTTATTGTTTGTTTTTCTGGGACTGTGTTACTTCACCTAACATAATGTCTTCTAGTTCCATCCATTTACCTGCAAAGTTCATGATGTCTTTTTTTTACTGCTGCACAGAACTCCATTCTATGTACCACATTCTCTCTAGTTGAGGGGCATTTGGGTTGGTTCCAGCTTTTTGCTATTGTGAACAGAGCTGCAATAAACATAGCTGTGCATGTATCTCTGTGGTAAGAAGAGTCTTGTGGGTATATACCCAGGACTGGTACGACTGGGTCAGGTGGTAAGCTCATTTTGAGTCTTCCAAGGGTTCTCCACACTGCTTTCCATAGTGGTTGTACAAGTTTACATTCCCACCAGCAATGGATGAATGTTCCCCTTTCCCTACAACCTCTCCAGCACTTGGTATCATTTGTTTTCTTCATCCTAGCCAATCTTATAAGAGTGAATGATATCTTAAAGTGGTTTTAATTTGCATTTCCTTAATTATTAGTGACATTAAACCACATGATCATCTCAATTGATGAGGAAAAAGCCTTTGACAAAATCCAGCGTCCCTTCATGCTTAAAGTCCTAGAGGGAATTGGATTAGAGGGATCATTCCTCAATGTAATCAAAGCCATATACAGGAAACCCAAAGCCAATATCATCCTAAATGGGGAAATGACAGATGCATTCCCTTTAAAGGTAGGAACTCGGCAAGGCTGCCCCCGTCACCACTCCTCTTCAATATAGTGCTTAAAACACTTGCTAGGGCAATAAGGCAAGAAAAGGAAATTAAAGGAGTATTAATTGGAAAAGAGGAATTCAAGCTATCCCTTTTTACTGTTGATATGATTGTTTACTTAAGGGATGCTAAAAACTCCACCGGAAAACTCCTAGAAATGATTAAGAGTTTCAGTAAAGTGGCAGGATACAAAATTAACCTAGAAAAATCAGTAGCCTTTCTTTACACCAACAACAAGCAACTGAAGAAGGAATATAAGGAGACCTTCCCACTCACAGTAGCCTCAAAAACAATAAAATACCTAGGAACAAACCTAACCAAAGACACCAAAGACCTCTACAACAAAAATTTTAAACCCTTGAAGAAGGAAATTGAAGAAGACATCAGAAGATGGACAAACCTCCCATGCTCATGGATTGGGAAAATAAATATAGTAAAAATGTCCATCCTACCCAAACTAGTGTACAGATTTAATGCAATCCCAATCAAAATCCCCAAGAGTTTCTTCACAGGCTTGGAAAAAAAAGTCCTTAAATTCATTTGGAAAAACAAAAGACCCCAAATAGCCA